>UXGD01002595.1:0-25124 GCA_900474315.1 Torymus auratus | reverse complement strand
ATATATATATATATATATAATTATTATTGTATTTTTCACGATGCAAATATTCTATTTAACGCCACGCCAAGGCGATGACAAATAAATACATATACACAGTTTAACACACAAAGCACGAAACGCTGTCTCTTATTTTTTTTCTTTGCCGCATATCTCCCCCACTTCCCTTCGAGTTACACGTATACATACATCTATTCATATAGTTTTCTTATCGCGCCAAGAAGAGAGTAATCGTGGCGAACGATGATAAAATATATACAATACGCACCAGCGCACGGTTGCTTCATTTTTTTTTTAAATTTCTTTAGTACCAATAACAATGCAATGGCTAAATGCGACGAATGGGGTTGACGAGAAGGTCTCTTGACTATGAGTCTTCTATTTTCTTCCAAAACACGATGGACTGCGCGCTGCGGGACAATAAAAAGATTTATAAATATTATATATAAATATGAAATACACATATATATTTTATGTTATGTAGCATCTACGTCACACCGCTGGGTACACTTTAATGCAAAAAAGAAAGCGTTAACATCATTAATATTATTATTATATATTATTGTATTAATTAATCTACTATTGCATATTGTAATACGAGAAACAAGAAGTTAAAGGAGAAAAATATTAGTGCAGAATGTACGGTAGGAGCTATAAAGAAGCTGTGTCAGCTTTCGCATTATTCGTTACGCGTGTTTCTATAATTATATATGATCGCATGTACCTATATTACTATAACATGGTGCCTGGTGGCGATGCAGAGAGAATTACTGAGAAATGGATGATGAAGAAAGTTAAAATACGATTGTAATAATTATATATTATTTGTATTTGTTTTTATCTAATTGTAGTTTCTTTGTAACTCTTTGTGATATACATTGCAATAGTCTTATCCGATCGAGCGTTTCTTGTATCAATGACCACATTCTTCTTTAAAAAAATATATATGTATAGAGAGACTTAAATCTTGAGTTTTGATTCTATAAACACCTACCTCAATCCTTTTAATTATCGTATTGTAATATAATTTAGGTACGAATTTCTTATATTATAAATAGATTTGTTAGTTTAGAATACATAAGTTAGTCTATACCAATACATTGATCTACGTTTTCTAAAGTTGCTTTATAAAATTGATTTATAATTATTGACGAGTAACCTTCGATTAAAACTACACTTATAAACTTATTGAATTAATTAGTAATTTTATGATCTGAATAATGTTTGTCTAATATGACAAATCCTTTTACGATTTCAAACTACATGATGAAAATTTTTGTAAACAACATTGCGTCACTTTTTATTGATGATGCTATAAAATTAAAACATGATACATTATTTACGAGTTGATAAAGTCTGATATTTGTCCGTATGAATGAATACCGAATTACATTACAATCGAATAACATCCTTCGAAATATACATTTTCGTAAAAAAAACCTTATGACCATATTTAAAATTTAAACAAATTTACCATCGTCTCGATTCGATTTTTCCTCTTTTCCAGGCTCTCAGCAACAACAGCACCTACCCTGCCTGCCCAGCGACATCACCTTCGAGATCTGCGGCGTAGGTTCCAACTCTCCCGAGGGCGCCTCAGCGAACCACCTCCACCCTCACCCCTCCGACCATTACACCCCGGAGGATTTCGATCCCGCGCGTTCGGACGACGACTCCGACTCCATCACCTCCGTCTCCGACCACCACCACCACCATCACCACCATCACCAGCAACAACCAACCTCGACGACGGGTAACATGAACAGCAGCGTCATCAGCGATCAAAAACCGCCGTCCTCGCCGCCGGCAGCAAGCGAGGGCGTGCATTTCCTCACAGACGGCGTCGTCGTCAAGCCCGAGGATCCGGCCCAGCCCCAGCAGCAACAGTCGACGCAGACGGCAACGACACAGGCGGAGCAGGAGCCCGAGGTCCGCAAACAGGTTGGTGCGGGTGGGCCGCTGCGCGCGATCGCGACCACAGCCCTCGGGCCCAGGAGCAGGCGCGGCCAGCAGCGCCTGCAGCAGCGCACGCTCCTGGAGGCCCTGGCGCGCAGTGCCATTACCACCAGCTGTAGCCGTGGGGCCAGCTGGCGCCACGGCGGCTCCGATCTCAGGCCCAGGATCTAGTTAGGACGGTTCTCGGAGTAGGATGTTAGGGTTGACTATGGCAGGGTGGGTTCTGGGTGGCAGGAAGGGTTTGATGAACGTTTTTGTAACGAACGTTGAGTAGAAAATAGCGAGAAATGTTCTATAACGTTGCGGGAAATATAATGTTAACAAACCGTATTTGGGGACATAATCGTGTATTAAATTTAATGTTTCATTGCTCAATAGATAACGTGGTAGAAATACGTGTCTTTGTATGTAACGATGAATCGATGATTATGACGGCAAATAATATATGAACGGCGTCGCCAAACTACGGTTTGCAAAGTATAATATTGTTTTTCCGTAACATTGTACAAACATTTCTCGATATTTTTAGAAAGTTCTCGAAGAACCAATAAAACGATACAGAAACGTTCTTGAATCTTTTCTTGCTATACTTGGAGGAGAGTGTAAAGTCGAGGATAAGTTGTCTTCCTTGGATTCATTGTCAGGAGGGGTATTAAAATTGAGATGACCTAGATAAAATCTGGGGATAAATGGTTACAGCAGTGCAGAAATCAATAATTTATTAAGTATAAGTTTTCAAAAGTAAGCGCAAAAATGAAGTGTAATTAATGTATATTTATTAATTAATTGCATTATATTAGAAATTTGTGTGACACTTCAATTGTAAACTTATATTGACAGTGCAATGAGTAGGTATATAATTAATGTTGTAAGAGGTAAATTAATTAATTTATTTAGTGTAACAAGGAAGACAATACTCCTCTAGATTTTTACACTGAACAATACTGCTGCCAATGTCATCTTACTTTGTAATGCGAATGTACAATGGTGATTCTTCATCTTTCATGATCTCATTAGTCACATAGGAAATGAAAGATCAAAAATAAAGTACTTGATAATTTATTGTAGCTTAGTTTTTGTTTCTAGTCAATTTTTTCAGATCTAGTCGATTATTATTATATAGACAAATTCTAGTTAATATGTTTGTTCGTCTAGTCAGTTTGTTGGTGAATTAGTTAATTAATTCGTTAAAGCCGCGTGTGTTTGAAACTTTTAGCGAAGTCGGTCTTACTTAAAAGTTTCACGATAATATATGTTGACATGTGCGATAGAATAATTTATGTTAAGTCAGATCTGTTACAATCCATATATCATCTATTTGACCTTCGTTGGGGACCATATGCAACTTGATTACGTGCCATTCGTTTGGATGAAACATTTGTTGCTAATTAAAAGCATATAGTCTAAGTTGATCGTATAGTGAAATCGATCATGCAATGTCATTTTTTTGTTGAAATAGAAATATTATTTGACGTTTTCCACTTGTCTATAACATTCTGTGTTACAAATACTCATTAGCTTTAAAACTTTGTACGACGTGTGAAACTTATTTTTTCAAAAAATAACGTTTTTTCTAGTAAACAAATAACAACTAAAAAAAATTAATAATTTACGGGGAATAATAACGCAATTGTTCACACGAGACTGATGCTCCAGGCAGGAATTGTCATAGATATTTCAAAAGGACGTGATCTCAAAATAGTTCGATAATTTAAATTAAAAATAAGTTTGTAGTGATATATATTTCATCAGCGGCAATGTACACCTTTCACTTTACCAACCATTCCATAATCTGTACCTGCGTCATTACCGATATAATCAAACATTATATACACCCAATCGTGTCACGTGATACTCAATAGTTTGTAGTTATTATCATTATTTATTTTCAATACAATCATTCAATCACGCACACATGCTATGATGTATAGAAAATCTTTAAATGTTTATACACTATTTCATGATTGGAAATTATGCCACACTGCAATTTCGATCAAATATTAGTCATAGATATTTATACCGTTACGAGATCTCTGTACACAGTGTTTAAAAATTTTAGGTTTTTGATTGATTATAAAAGCTAAAATATTTTATTAAACTATTGATGAATTCGATTATCTCTTTAACGAAAATATGTGATTTTTATTAAAAGTTGAAAATTATATTTACTTTACAATCTATAGTTCTTATTATTGTACATTATACATACAGAACACACTATAAGTTTAAAGTTCAAAGCTACTTATAATAAATCGAAATGTCTTTCCATCGCACGCTAATTAACACTCTAACTTTAATCTCACTCTACAAGTACCTATAATAAGCAAACAAACCAAAAGGACGGAAAAAAGCAACCAAACAAACCCAAAGCGCAGATCATCAACCTTCCCTAACACACAACCACATCACTGCCTAACTCTCGCGCCCTATGTCTCTGCGCAAGCTGCTGGAGTACCTGATCCAGAAGGACGGCTCGGTGGTGTGCAAGTGGTGTGGCGAGGTGTTACCCTCACGCACCCGCTGGTACCGTCACAAGTACAAGCTCCACGTGACGACGCAGCAGCAGGTGAGCCAAGCTCAGCATCATCATCAGCCGCCGGCACCACTCTTCAAATGCCACAGCTGCAACGCTTACTTCAAGTCGCGCAAGGGTTACATCGGCCACCTGAGCTCGCGCCACGCTGCGGACGAGCACGCGGAAAACGACGAGAACAGGGAGCTGGTGCTCGAGCCGGGATGCATCACGCTCAACGGGAACAAGGCGGGGAGCAACGGGACTGCTACTGGTGGGAACGCGAGGTCGCATCATCAGGGCGGACGCGGCAGCAAACCGGCCGATGTAAGGAGATATAATGGAGATATAATGGAGCTAGACCGCGCGCTCGTGTATTTTATTGTATATCTTTTGTTAGTTGTTAGGGGCATTTTGGTATAGATTATTAATTAGACTTTGGATGGTTGTGTAGCGAGATGAGACACTGAAGTACGTGTATTATGTGGGTTTGAGGGTTGTTGATTATATTTTTTACTACTTATGTAATCGTGTATATGTTTTTTAAAGTTTTTTCACAGTACAGTTTTTACAATAAGGTAATTATTGTAAGTAATGGTGAAAATTTATTGACAACTTTCAAGCTCATTGATGTACATTATACATATACTCACACACATAGCAGCCTGAAAAGCTTATTTATATACATTATACTCCTCTATGCACGTCAAGGATCCTCTCGCTCTTAGTGCATATTCGACATTACTTCATAAAACAACACGTGCAATCTCATTAGTTGTAAGACATAAAGTAAACATGAATCAACATCGTTACTGTGTTATCGTTAACTCATTATATATCTATGGCTGCACATAATAATCGTACGATACACACCTATACGCGTATGCAATGCTTGTGTAAGGACCTGCATTTAACTATATTAGCTGCCTCATTGGCCAGTAGGTTTATGACAATTTATATATATATGTGTATTGTACATTTTTTATATACTATACATACATGTGCACCCTAATTACTATTAATTGATATTGTTCCAAAAAAAAGAAAGAAAGCCAGATCCTAATGCGTGGATTTGCCACTTTGTACATTCTAGTCGAATTGATGTAGTGATGGGAATTAACGGACGTTTTAGTAAAATACTGAGTTTTTGTACGCAAGTTTATACCTATATAATATTAATGAAGAATGTTTTTTGAGCGATATAAGTTCCTATATATATATACACACATGAGTACAAATTTATGATTGTGCTGATTTTTCGGGCCAATTTTTCGCAAAAAAAAGAACTTTGTAGAATCTGGTTTTTTGAACCTGCTATTTATACATTATGCATTCGGCCATTACCGCTCGATGCTTATAGCTCGCAGTTTGTTAATAAAATGGTTTGTATAAAAAAAATAAATTACAGTTGTTTTGCATAAATGAACCTCCTTTTTACTTTTTTATTTTGTTTTGGTACTGCCGCTTAATGCATGAATATATATGATCAATCAATTTTATTATTTTAAGCACGTGACACACTGAACAGAAACATCTTTTTTATTTTGCTTCTTGATTAATTTATAAGTTTTATTTTTTTTTTATCATAACGATTTGTATGGAATAATGTTAAAAAACGCTTTGCGCTACACTTGCTATGTTGATTTCGCATTATTTAGAGGAGACATGAAAAAAGATTAAAAATTAGTTGAATCAATATTTATGTTGATAATTATAAACTATAAATTTTTTCATGTTTCTTATAACAAAAAGCTTAAATATGAATGTTGTTGCTTATAGATGTTGCATTTGTATTTAAAGCTTATATACTCGTAATTTAACAAATTACAGTCCACGCAGTAATGTCAACAAATATCAATTCATTTCCACAGTTATAAAAAAAAATTTACTGATAATTTAAATTTTAAAATTGTAATTTTTCTTGAAGTACTGGTCAAACATTTATTTTCCACATAATAAGTATTGCTTTTTTAAAAGATTCATAAAATTTCTTATTTAGTTTTCAAAATAAAAAAAAAGAATTCAAAAATATAATTACAATTAAATACATCGCACACTGTATTTACAAAAAAAAACCCAAGAGACACAAAAAAAGAGAAAAACCAACATAATGTGTGTTGGCGCAGATCGGTAAGGGTCCGGACTGGGAGCAACAGCGCGAGAAGGAGGAGAAGCTTGTAGCAGACATAATCGACCGGGTGAAGCGCGAGTGCGAAGCCCAAGGCGAAACCGTGACGCGGCGCGGCTATTCGCGCCGTTCCACCGTCATGAACAGCTAAGGCCGGCTTATCGCCCACCGCGAATGCAGCTACGACCCCGACGACGACGACGGCGGCGACGACGATGGCTCTAGGGAGCAGCAGCAGCGGCGCACCTTCTTCATCAGCCTCTCATAAACGACGTACTTATATACGTATTAGTGTATCTTCCGTAATCGGTTCTTCGATTTGTGCGAGGTTTCGTGAGTTTTGCGTGGATGGGTCGAGATTCCGTTTGTTTTTGTTGAAGAAGTATAGGATGTAGGGAAAAAGTATATAATGTAAATAGATATTATTTTTCAAATGTACGGGGAGGTGACTATGGTGGTTCGCGAAAAGCTCACGAAATTCACGAAAACGTCCTGTAATGCGCGGGTGTCAATGTGAGTATAATATGTAAACTAGTGCCAAAAGGGTTTGTTTAGAAGGAAACATGGATATTAATAAAGTCTGAATTTGTGGATGAATTTAACTATAATTTTTAAATTCGCAATATATTTCAAGGTAACCGGAGTCTTCCTAAATTATAAGATTATATAAGAAATACATTCTAAACGATGACAATTTCGTTTACACTCTCGGTTTATAATATTGAAATTTTTTTTAACTGTACTATTTAAAGTGGGACTGATTTTATAATTAATTCTATATTGCAATCACTTTCAAGTTAAAATCACAATTCGCTGGACGATAAATCAGAAAGCGCATGTTTTGCTGCGGGAATATAAGAATTTTTTCGACAAAGAATTAACAATACAAATTCGACAAAATTATTATACTATACATAAATGAAAATAATTTAATATATTTAAAGATTATACGCAATAAGTAGAACGGTAAAGTTCGATCTTTACACAAGTGACATACAAGTTCACCAGAAACTCGATTACTATATAGTACACATAGATTCGCAGGCGAAACTTTATCCCGGAGATTATAAAACCGCAAAATAAAGCTCGATCGACGTTATTTACTTTCTCAGGGAACATCTCAATAACAGATAAATATATAATTTCTGTGAATAAATTATATATATATGCAGAGTATATTACATATATTGCAAATAAAAATTGGTGTAACATTTATATTTACAACACTATTATATATAGTAAAATCATAAATATATATACATTATATATATGTACGAAAAGGAAAACTCTTTAAACAAAGACCTAAGTTCGTGTAAATTTTACACTAATTTTTTGCAACACGAGCAACACAGGCCATAAACATTATTCTTTATAAATATACGTAATAGATTATCTATCGGGTATAACGTTATTAGAGAGCGTACGGGAGACTCGAGGCCAAAGAGGTATATATCGTCCGAAAGGAGTAGCGAGCGGTGCAAAGTTCCGAAATTTCAATGTTCGTACGTACATGTATACGCGAATGATACGTAAAATGTACAACGTGATATAATATTTCGCATTGCAAAAAGATTCGTCGACGTGTTTGCGTTCGAGATGATATTTTTTATTTTTCGTCATTATATCGTTCGAGTAGTAATTCATTATATTTTATTATACGCATTTGAATTTTTCAGTGTAATTATATAGTTATTGCTCTTTGTTGGTTTCGATTGAAATGAGTTGTTTTTTTTTCGTGAGCTGTCAAACTGAAAAAGAGAGAATCAAGACGCGCGAATCAATAATCCAAAATCGAAAATACAGAGTCCTAAGGCACTGATCGTAAGTTAAATAAGCCAGTGCTACAAAATCATCAGACACACATACTCATAAACGTATATGTATATTGAATATTTATAGGTAGTACGGAGCGAGAAAGGATATTTGTAAATAAAACGTGATTCGTAGCATTAAAAAAAGGAACCTGAAATCAATTAAATATTGACTAATCAATGTTTTATGTCATTCTAATCGACACTGAATTAGAATATAAAAGTATTATAATCGATAAATAAGAAATTTATAAATGTCAATCACAAACCTGTAAATTAAACTATACGAATATACTTATCATTATAACACACAATGTACGAAATATTTAATTGGTTCTCAGTGTATTTTTTTAGTGCACCAGTAGATCGATAACTACTGTGGATATCAAATTTCGCAGTCCATTATTCTTCGTCTCGTTCTTCTCTAAACGTAGGGGATAGTGAGAGTCACAAAGACAGATACGTTCTAAAAGCGAACTCTTTCATCAACACAGTGTGTGTATTAAAATAAAGAGTATAAAATAATTTGCAGTGCCAAAATAGCACCTCTATCCAAATGTACGACGAAATATTGCACGTTCGTTTGGAGGCGATATTTATTCCACGAGCACTCATATTTTTTGCTCAAAAGTACAACCACACATTCAGATAGTATGATGATAAATATATTATTATATATATACACGTGTGTACATTCGAAAAAAAAGTATAAATACGATATATATAGTTTTTGTTATTTACGACGTGAAGAAAAATGATAAAGGAATGATAACCCACACGTAAAGCCAGCCAAAAGTGAATTAAATTGTGGTCAATTTTGAAAAATGTTTTAAAACAACAATGATTTTGATTTTTTTTTTCGTTAAATACACATTAAAAGTGAAAAAATTATGATTGGTATGTAATGAAGGTGAAAAATTTCATCTGTAAAATGTATATTTTTACGAAGTTAAATTTATGTTCCAACTGATGGCTGATTTATTGATTCAAAATTGACCGCAACAAAATAATAAAAAAACAGAGATACTTATGGAAATTGTATATAGTAAAGCGAATAATTACATCGAGAAGTAAGTCTAGACGTTGCAATGCAAAAACAGATCATTACATAGGTATATGAATATATATATTAAGCTCGTATCGAGTGCACGTAGATTCATTTAGATTGTGCTCGTCCGACTTATTCCTCAAGAAAGTCTGTCCGTTTTTTCGAAAAATTACTATTTATCAATTAGACTCGAGTATCCTAATAATGTAATCCTATCGATTTTACGCCTCGTCCATTGCAAAGTCATTTATCACAAAGTAACAGAACTCAAAACTGTGTTTTAATATAATTTTTTGTATAATATCATTTATGGCATTTTTTGAGATATACAATTTGTTAATGCAATATTCAAAATTTTGTGCGATACATCAAACAATCACTATGAAATAATGAAAAAGAATTTCGGGTTTGATAATTTTAATAAAAGCATAATGACTTTGCATACAGGAACGATTGCACCTTTGAAAATCATACTTTGATTGTACTCCTAATATGCGATAAGTCGAGAAAAATATCGGATACTTAAATAGAGGTATAAAGAAAAATCGTCTTTCTCGTCCTTATCTCTTCGCCAAGTTATTGTGATAATAATATATACATGTAATTTATATGGTATTTAAGGAAATACCTTTCTTACGTACTTTCCATTCCGTTCGTTCTTTCGTTCGGCAAAAACTCTTAGGTATACAAAAGTACAATGCGGTGTAAATATACATTTACTTGAAAAATTTATTTTATACGCGAGCGATAAAACGTTTGGTCGGAATAAAAGGGGGATAAGAATGAGAATATCTTTTTTATTCGATCGATCAATCGATTACTATCAATTGAACTTAGTGCTTTAGTATCTATTGGGCCAAAATTTACTTAATTTTGTATGGAGTTTTGTAAAATTTGTATACACGATCGAAGTGATTTCTAAACAAAAGTAGAGCGTGCAAATTACATTATGATAATTTGTCGATACATTAAATTTATTCTTTTTCTATATAAGAAAAGATGAAAAAAAATAATATTGTTTACGCTTGAAAACGAGAAAGCGACTGAAGTAGCTCGACATACAGCAAATAAAACCAAGTAAAACTTTCTTCCTTACCGAATCTTCAAATGTTAACTAATACGTGAAAATGCGTTTATAAGGCTGACAAGAGTTTTCTCGGTTTAATTCCTTCGAGGAGATAGAATCCTTCGTTTATTTATAAAACTTATATGAATATCGTGATCTAGCGATTGACAAAAACTAAGTAATAAAAAAGATGATAAAAATAGTAATTAACGGAACTATTATAATGCGTGTGTTAAAGTACGACTTTTCAGAGTTTTTCAAATCATTGCAATAACAATTCTATTTTTAATCAAAGAAAGGTTTATAAAAAAAATTTATGATAAAATATAATCCTCTTACCAATATCCAATTTTAACTATCAACATGAAGATTATTATAACTGATAAATTCAAACTTTTACTCTAATATATACATAAATGATTTGAAAATCTCTCAGAAATGCGTATCATAACGAATATCGTGATTTAAATAAAGGAAAGTGAGTGCCGAAGACAAACTTATAATACAAACTAGAATCAACAAAGCGATCCAGAAAAATATATAAAATATAAAGATAGCCAGATGAACCTATACTGAAGAAAAAATCAATCGCCAAAGATATAAGAAAAAAAAATAGTATTTAAATAAGTATATATAAAAAAAATCACAGAAGCGCAAGCGCGGGAGAACGAAAAAAAATAACGCGAATGTCTGTCGAAGATGAATAATAAGATGTATGTCAGGTTCCGGTGGAATAAAAATCAAAAACTAAACATATAATTATTTGATTACTCTTATTTATATAACCTTCACACCTTTTCATTAAATTAACTTCGTTTTATCGTCTTTTATTATTTTATTCTTAAAATTACTTATTATGAACGCACATTTAATTATATTATTTAGAACAGAAAAAAATTTTTAATTAAACTTCTATTTATAAATTGACATCATGGATTTCTTAGACGCTTTGGAATGCAGTATCGTTTTATCATTTCGAGCTACTAACAAGATTATATATTTTAATGTGACAAGTAGTCTCTCCATAAAATCTTGCACAACGTTACTCGACCTATTTTTTTTTAAACAAAAAAAAGAAACCCCCATCCAACACCAAAAGAAAAACAACAAACACGCCGCCGCTATAGAAATTCCAATTTCATACGTGTCACATGGGCGTCAGGTATGCGGCCCGCCAGCTCTCCCAAAACATTCTCTCATCCCATAACAAAAGGATAGTCCTTTTACGGCAAAACGAGGGATGCCTTCGAGCTCCCTCTAGAGGGCGACTGGCACCGAAAAATTCCTACGGACGCGCTGCTGGCTCTGCCTGTCGTCGTCCATCTTTGTCTCCTCGGCGACTGCGCGCATCCTCCCTCCCCCCTCCCTGTTTACGTTTACACGCATTTATCCACACAAACACGCCGGAGCGAATGCACGCGCGCGCCGCCGCCGCCGTCGTCGCTGGTTACACGCTATTTCGCGCACACTAGCACCACCACCACCACCGTCTTCTTCTCTCCGCCATCTCCTCCTCCATGTTTTCTTGGGGACGTCGTGACGACGACGACGAGGGCGGCGTGCGACAAACAGCATCGTCCTAAAATTTTAGTGAAGAAACGAGCGCGTACAGTGAAGATTCCGTCTGTGCGCGGAGAGAGAAGAGAGTCGAGGAAAATTCGTGGCGAGCGTAGCGTAGGTATCAGGTGGCCGCTCGCGTTGTGTTACGTGCAAGGAAGAGATGCTGCCGCAGCGGTGGTGAGAGCGAATGCGCGCGCTATGCTATGTGCTTTGTAAGAACGGCTAGGCGGGCGGAGCAGCAACATCAGTGTACAGTGGTAGTGTTGAAAGCGCACGCGTTCGGTGAAAGATGACGCTCGAGGCGACTGCGATGAGGATTGTCGCGGTCCTTGGCGTGGTCCTGATCCTGGGGACCGCGCCCGCCTCCTGGGCACTGCACGCCAAGGACCCGCTCGCCCCGCACGGCAAGTGCGAGCCCATAAGCATTAACCTGTGCAAGGACATGCCCTATAACGAGACCATCATGCCCAACCTCCTCAATCACCAGAAGCAGGAGGACGCCGGGCCCGAGGTCCATCAGTTCTCGCCCCTTGTTAAGCTCAAGTGCAGTCCTGATCTTAAATTCTTTCTCTGTGCCATGTATGCTCCGGTCTGTACAATCCTTGACAAAGCTCTGCCGCCCTGTAGGTCGCTGTGCGAGAGTGCCAGGAATGGCTGCGAGAGACTGATGAATAATTTTGGATTCTACTGGCCAGAGAGCATGGAGTGCGCCCAGTTTCCCGAGAACGGTGGACCTGTGCTGTGTGTGGGTAAAAACGAGTCTACGCCCACTGAGGTTCCTCCTATTGAGGATGTAAAACTGCCCGCTCCGGAATTTCATCCCTCCTGGGGCAATATACCCAAAACTTTTAGCAATAACAACTTCATGTTTGGAGCAAGAGACATTGGATTCGTGTGTCCTGTGCAGTTTAAAGTTCCACACGGACTGGGATACTCGCTTAAAGTTGGAAATAAAGTAGAGCCTAATTGTGGAGCACCGTGCGATGGAATGTTCTTCACTGAAAAGGAGCGCAGATTTGCGAGGGTTTGGATTGGCACTTGGGCTACTCTATGCGCAGCATCTTGCTTCTTCACGTTTTTAACTTTCTTAATAGACACTGATAGGTTTAGGTAAGTTGTTTGTGATAGTTATTTTGTTAACTGTTAATATCTATTTTAAAATATTATCTTCTTCATATACACTATTATCACATAAATGTAGCAATTGAAATAGTGTGGTGGATAACAATGAAAACATTTACATAATTACATTACTTATTTACATAAATTCCACATTAAATTTCAAATTAACATAATTTGGCATTATATATAAATATCAAATTTTAGTTTATAATTAAAATTTAGAATACTTAAAAACACATTAATTTGTAAAAACGAAATTTAATATTCATGATTATTCATGTCTTAGGTATCCTGAAAGGCCAATTATATTTTTATCAGTATGCTATTTGATGGTTGCATTGGCTTATATGGTTGGCTGGGCAGCTGGAAATTCCATTTCATGCAAGGAGCCTTTCCCACCACCTGCCGATTATAGAGTTCAGATGTCCTCCACCATAACTCAGGGCACAAAGCACGAACTGTGCACAATTCTTTTTATGGTCCTGTACTTCTTTGGAATGGCTTCCAGTATCTGGTGGGTCATTCTTACACTCACCTGGTTCTTGGCTGCTGGTTTAAAATGGGGACATGAAGCCATAGAAGCCAATTCACAATATTTTCATTTGGCAGCATGGGCTGCACCAGCCGTTAAGACTGTTTCTATTCTTGCGATGGGAAAAGTTGAAGGTATGCACCATTTGTTGCTTTGTATGCGTTAATAACGATCTTCGTTTGAAAGAAATTGATGTTTTGTTCCTCAAATAAATTTCAATTCAGCCCAATGATGCTCATTATTAATCTTAATAAGATGAATACGTCCTCTTGTCATTGTTAAGATTAATAGTGATACTTTATCAATCTACTTGTAAACTGCTACAAATATACAGTTCAACTGAAAAGCAGATCAAATAAATATAAATTTGCATAATGATTAATATTATTAAAAAAGTAATATTTACAATTATAGTTGTAAAATAAAACTAAAATTGAGTATCTTTCTGGTAGATTTTTTCAAATGAATTTTAATCAAATGTAATTCAGAATATTCCATTCGAATATCCCTAATCACGTATTCATTTTGAATAATTCAACAGGTGACATACTGTCAGGTGTATGCTACGTCGGCCTATGGAACGTGGAAGCTCTTCGCGGCTTCGTGTTAGCTCCGCTCTGCGTCTATCTTGTCCTCGGCACCGTATTTCTGCTCGCGGGTTTCGTCTCGCTGTTCCGCATTCGCACGGTCATGAAGCACGACGGCACGAAGACCGACAAGCTCGAGAAGCTGATGATTCGCATCGGTATCTTCTCGGTTCTTTACACAGTGCCCGCCCTTATCGTCATCGCCTGCCTTTTCTACGAACAGGCCTACTTCGACAGCTGGATGCTCACATGGAATATGGAAATGTGCTCGCGACCGGGACCCCAGGCTCTCTACTCCATACCGTGCCCGATGGGCAATAGGGCGCGCGATCTTGGTAGGAAACCGGACTTCGAAGTGTTCATGATCAAGTACCTGATGGCCATGATCGTGGGCATCACAAGCAGCTTCTGGGTCTGGTCGAGCAAAACTCTCACTAGCTGGAGGCAGTTTTTTCACCATATTCAAGGGAGACGTACAGACGCGTACGTATAGGCATCTCTGACGAGGACGAGGTTTGACTACAATGTGCACTATGGAATTCGAATTAATTGTTGATCGTCCATTCGTTTGCCTTGTCATTCATTTTTTTTTTTTTTTTTTTTTTTCTTTTTTTCATTCTGTGCGCAAACTCGGACTTCCCGCTCGTCGTTATGAAAAATATTGTTCGAGACGCGCACTAGTATCGAAAAGTACTATTTCCAGTTCAGATACTTTTTTTATTAGCAACAGTTGACCATGACGATTCAGTATTTCTATTGCCACTGAAATAATGTCGGGATAAGTTTTTCCTTGTTCTGTGTTTTTTTGTATTTAACATAATTTTTATGATTACCAATCGCGCTATAGACATAATGCAAAAATAGAAGTTTTTAATGGTTAACGTTTTGTAGCAAGATAATTAAGTCATTAACTGAAACTTATTTGGACATTATTTCAGTTTTTAATATACTGTTAAATATTTAATTGAATATTTTTACTGAAGAAGTTTTAGAATTATTTTTTATGATGACTACTCATTTGAAAAGTTTAGAAAATCTCAAAATAGTAATCATAAATAGACTTCGATGTTATTTGTACTTCATTGATGTACTAATTGTAATAATATACTAAAAAAAAAAATCAAAAACATATTTCAAAAGTACAAAGTTGGATCTTATAACGAAAAATTGAGTAATCATCGCTTAACAATTTTATCGTTGATGCAATATTAATACAGTTCATAATTAATGAATAGCTAGGTTTACGATACACGGCTAAGAAAGCAATTAATTTGTATTGCATTTACTTGAAAGACTGTAAAAATGAAGGGTATTTAAATGAGCTACCGCGCATTAGTAGTTCATTGACTGATTGTTAATGTGACATTGAAGTTTAATCAAGTAAAAAAGGATGCGATAATTTCAGTTGCATTTACAAGCTAGATTCAATCAAAAGGTGTTTGTTGATTTTTATTCAAAAAATACTTTTCATAAAAAAAAGGAAATATAACTAAAGTTACTCTCACCGCATCCAAGTTCACTTATAGATTTGAATTATGGATGAGCCTTGATTTTCGTGTTCCTACAGAGTTAATATGTTGGTAACAGAGATCTGAAGACAAACTACGTCTGATCCCAGTCGTGTATTTCATTACACTTCTTGTGCATAGGGAAATTTTGTGCCAATTAGTTTGTTCGAATTGTAAATTTTTTATGCAGGATGTATATCAAGCTAAATGTATGTTGCTTTGTATATTATTCAAATTATTTTTATTCTTATGATGATCATAAGAATCTTAAAATTTTATAAATTTGATGACTTCTTATCAAAAGCTTTGTAAAGAATTTTCAAATTTTACTGTGCCTACTATGGAAAATCAAAGATGAAAAATGTTCAGGTTTAAACATCTTCCATAATATGTGACCAAACACTGCCGTTACTATATTGTAATTTTGATGAACTAAACATTTCAATGCCAAACAAAATCTCTTTGATATGAAGTCTCGTATTGCTGAAATTTTTATACTTCATTTATTGAAGTACTTAAGAATCAAACTAACTCTAATAGTAATAATCTTTACTAAATATATTTCTATTTTAGTTATTTTTACATCTTCTAAGTGTAAAGCGTGTCTATATTTAGACTCTATTTAGATTATATGTATTTAAGAATAAGGCAGAATTTCATTTTCTGAATTTTAAGCACTTAACGCAGCAAAATATGAACAAAAGTTCTGACTTGCATGAGACTATGGAATTGTTGATACGATGTTTGACATAACTTTTTTATCCTCACAACATCACAAACATTTTTTTAGCCTCTTTTAACCCCACAAACATTTTTTAGCCTCTTTTAACCTCACAAAAGTAATTGAGATTTATAGTTACTTTTAAATATTTACTTACATTTAAGTAACAAAAAACTAAAAAAAAAAAGAAACTAATCCAATGCCGAATATGAACAATGCTAACAGACTGTACATAATGAAGCTTTAGGTTTAATATGTATAATAATAAGATTTTAATACTCACTTTGTTCGTGTACATATATGTCCCAGTCATATATATTTTTTAACTTCTAAGGTATAAAAAGTTTAAATGTCTTTTTACAAGAAATTAAATAAATTTAGAAAATCGCAATTAGGTGTTTTAATGATTACTGATATTTCGAAATATAAATTATTAAGACATAATTTGAAATTTGCAATCAAAGTAATTTGAGCAATACAATGTTGTAAAAAGCCAGATAAACATTTTCGTACCTAGGCTGTTTGAAAATTAATGATTTAGCGGTAAGAATACTTTGCGTGTTTGACCGACTGAACGACTTGAGGCGTCAGCATTGATTGTTTCTATTAAATTGTTTCCTAATTAAGCTAATTAGAAAATTCGTCCATTGAAACTATCGAGCTTTTGTAAGTGTGAATCATTTTCGACGTTAGCTGTGTTGCGACAGGAGGAAAGAGCGGAATAAAATTATTTGGTTTCCTCGTGTCAAGCATATAAATATATAAATAATAAAAAATTGTATGTGTGTATGTGCGCGCGTTTGTGTTAACTGCGCAAGCTACGATATCGGTGTATGCATAATGTTGCAAATAAGCTGCGACAGCATTTTATAAAAATAAATTTATATATATATATATTCTTTATATATGATAACAGGATACAAATTTCTAAAAGAAAAATCAAAGGAAATATTATTGTGAAACAATGCGTGAACGCTTATATATATATCTTTTGTATGACTCGTGGATTCGTAGCTAAGGACTAGACAATGGAAGAATGAGCCTTTTAAGAACCGTTTAGAAAAAATTCAGTATAAAAGCAAACTAACAAGCTCAATTAAAAGAAAATAATAAATAAATAAATTAAAATGAAGAAATTATTTTTTGTAAGCTTTCGTTCGCGGTCTAATGACTAATATTAACACTACGGTATATGAACTATTGAAATGATGTATAAATTATAATATCAGAAGGTTCACCTGTTGTATACATTTTAAGTAATAAAAACATTCTATAATTATAAATACTCCGTATAATATATTTATCATTCCTTTCTAAAACAAATTCTTCTCTAAACGATTCTAACGACTATGGTTGGATATCAAAAATAACAATGCTCATATATACTCATATCTTTTTCAATTTACATTATCACTCTTTTTATTTGGATATAAAAGGAATATCTCACAAGACGTAATTATATATATATACAACTCGCAAGTGACATTGTACATTCTACGCTATTTCAACTCACTCGCATAACAATCCATCTCAACAATCTACTTCTCCACTTTATATTCTTACACAAATGAAATTTCAGGAACGTCAGCATAAATCTTCACTTGGATTTTAAATCCCCGAAATCCGATAACAAAATAAATTTTAAACGACTCAACTCGAAAATCCAGACTACCGCGCTTCATCGAAATCTCATTCAGTGACAAAAGCATCATCAGGGTAAGCTCTGCATGCATGTTCATGATCTTCCAAAATCTTGCGGCCGCTTGAGTATGCCCTTTCGTCTGAGGAATTTGACGATGAGGGGCGTGCATGCGAAGGTGATGGTCAGTCGCACCGGAGCGAAGAGCTTGTGCACGCTGTAAGCGATTACGAAGGTCGAGCCCGCGCCCATGATTTTCCCGACACTCGCGTCGTCCGGGTTTTGGATGAACCACGTGATGATTGGTTTGATGTCCAGGCCGCTGTGGAGAAATAGAATGGGTTCTTTAACATTTTATTTAATTTAGTTGCAAAATTAAAATGAAATTTAATCATGGTGTAGAATGAATTTTGTTTATTGATCGTGTAAAAGTTAAATCAAATTTTTTCTCTTCATTTCTCATTGTACAAAAATATTTTATAAACGTTGTTGCATTTGCATAGCTATCGATTAAATCTATAATTCATGACCAAACTTTGAAAATATTTGTATATAGAAACGTTTGCATACACCTAATTTTTTATAATCTTTTAAAGTTAAAAATTTCAACCTTTTTACATACTTTATCATTCCATTACCAAACAATTCCTTTCCGAGAAACCTTATCAACAACAAACGCAAATTGAAAACGTTTCAAGTATGTTACCGATCGAGCTCACGATCTTGCTCATGAAAAATTCACATCTTCCCGGTTTTTTTACACACTCACGTCACTCCGATCGTCATACCAATAACCTACCTGGACACGAGGCCGTAGAAGACTCCGAGCGACACGAGTGAGATGGTCACGTGGAAAACAATGACGGTACGCCCGTAATGCTTCACCATGATTTTCAACCGCTCTTTCTTCGACATTTCCTCCCACGTTTTCTCATATCCTTCGGTTGAGATGTTCGGATCGACGTCAGTTCCAGTGGTAGTTGTTGCAGTCGGGGTAGCCGGTGGAGGCTGTGTTTGGAGTTTGGCGGAAGTCGCTGTTGCTTGCGCACGCGGCTGACCGCTCGGCGCCGCTGTTGAGTAAGTGCGGTAGGGACCTGGGGCAGAGAAGAGACGATTGTTCGGTGTTTGTTTTATTAAGGGAGAAATGAGTACAGACTGCATTTGCATTGATATTGATGTGGAATGTGTAATTTTTAATATTACAATGATTATCTTTGATAATTCGTTTATACGCAGAAAAAAGCTGATTGATAAAAGAGTTTTCATTGGTCAGTATGAATGAATGTATAATTGTCAAATTTATTTATGTCTTAGCATCGGCTGATTATATATTTACTTTTATAAATTATTTATATATAAAATAATATTAGAAAGGTTTTTATATAATATTAGAAAGCTAGTGTGATCTCAAGGGTTTTCAATGAGCTGGTTTTTCGATGTCGAAAAATTTAGATAATTTTAAAATGATAAATGCATAAGATATTCGTATGATTTGTATATTTATGAAATTAACTCGTTTTTATTATTTCATTGATGTATAAACGTTGAATGGTTTCGCTAACAATATATTGTTTATAAAATGAAATCGAGGAAAGGCATAAAATAATCTTATTTTAGTTTTTAATATTTTAATAACGTAACCTAATTAATTAATTATTATACATTTAAATAAGTATCGTACAAAATATTATAAAAAATTAAATATTATTGTTACAAACTTCTTTCATTTACGTAACTAGAATTATAAATGTAAATGAGAGTTAATTTCATAAAAACAAATATTAGAACCATTTAAAATTTAGATGATAAAAATCTTAAATTAACAAGAAAAAAACAATATGCTTTACTTTTCTTTTTATTTGAAGAATTTATTACATACATTCTCCTTATAATATAAAAATATATGTATAGATAATAAAATAATATTAATAATATAACTTATTTTATCGTATATGGTACAGTAATAATTTTGCTTTATTGGACGAATTGCATTGATCATTTTAGGTACATAATGTAAGTGCCATTCGAGAGCTCGCGATCAATTAGAAAAACGTGACTCGTGAAATGCATGTGCACACAAAAAAAAAACTAGCGAAACTTCGCTTGGACGGACTGACCAATCAAGTTCATTGATATCATATTGTTCATTGAAGGTCTTCATGACATTTACCGACTCTCATTATAATCAATTGAATCTTATGATAAGACGCTACATTTCGTGGTCCCTCGCTTGTACACATATATAAACTTGTAAAATTTATATAGACGAAGTTTCCACATTGAGATTATATGCGAATATACATATAGTATAGTTGTTCGGTTAAATATTATGCTCCACTGCTTCATCCAACTAACCATCGAGCCCACCAGATCTCTTCGCCTCGCGCATCTGGTACACTGTAAAGTGCGACTTTCTCATGATCTCGGCGAGGTACTTCCCGTCTCTCGCCCACATGCCTCCCGGCATATTCAGATACGTCGATCTGCCGCTGGCGCAGAATGGCTTAGGCACGTTGGTTTGCATCGTACCGTTCAGACTGATGGCGCCGAAACAGTCGTAGGAGTCGACATGGGAATCGAGATTGTGCATCTTGGCATTATCGTTCTGGCCGAAGAATACGTGAGAGTAGTTGTCGACGCTTTTGTTGCTGTAGAGGAGGACCGGGGTAGTGATGTCGCGCACGCGTTCCTGGGTGAAACGGCTCGTCTCGTTGTTGAAGATCTCCGAGACGTTGGAGGGTAAGGGAAGGGTCGGTGCGTCCGGGTAACGACGGATCGTCGTTGCGTGGAGGTTCTCCTTCTGCTTGCGCTGGTGGTGCGGTTTCGTCGCTGAAATGTAGTGAATTAGAGTGGAAGGCTTGGGAATTTTCTAGTGAAAAGCGGTATTGATGGTTTTAAATAAATGACTGGAATTAGAGAGCGAGTTATGAAAGTAGGAAATGAGCGCAAGGTGAGTACAATCGGGCGCACGATTATTATGTGGAAGAGTGTTAATTCTTCAATAAATCATACGTTTTATAGATAAAATACTTTTTCTTGTTGCATATAATATAATGAACGTTAATTTGTCCCGCGAGATAATAGTAATCATGAACATTAATATTACCATAGTTTTCAAGAACCTTCGATGTAAGAAACTACCTCACGCGGTTATTGAAACCAGTTCTCTTCATTTTCTCACTCCCATCGATACTTCAATGCATTAGCTTAACTTCGATATTGCAAATTTAAAAATAGAATGCAAAAGAGATAATCACGCGAGCAACCGGTTACAACTACTTCACGTGTTCCGCGTATCATTCTCTCTATGTAGCAGTAATTCGAAAGTATGCTATGCTCAAGCTATAAAATTACAGCTAAATTAATGACTACCGGTTAGATATACTTTCTTCAAAAAATTATTGGAACCTGATTTACCCTAAAAATTATGTCATTCGGCGACGTTTTTATATTGCCAATGGTTGCGCAACAGGTAGATTTTGAGAATTGATGGTTTCGTTATTTGGTCAGTGATGAAAGCCGATGCAGGAAAGGCCCCAAAGAGGAGAGAGAACACTGAAACTTGGCTATAGTGCACGCTCAAAATTTTATTTCGAAAGGCAAAAATGTGTAAACAACGCGGCGAGGCTGCGGTCGAACCATGGACTTTGGCCGGCTATTTACTCACAGGTGGAAATATATTTTGGGATCTCTATAAAATAAAAATAATTATGCAAATTGCCCTTTCAGAAACGAAGCATAAACAACTTTCCTCGTATACGTTCTACATACGTGCCGAATGTGATTATAGTTTACTTCTTTAAATTTTTGAGTGTATAGAGACACAATAAAATGATTCCTACTTGCATTGAAAAGCTCTAGAAACAAGTATAAGTGACTTGCTAGTGTAACGATAAAAGTGTATAGCATTTGTAATGCAATGATTCGACGATGATAACTTTGATTTTAAAAAGTAAGAATTTCGGAGCAACGTGCTCCAAAATGTAAAGAGGCTCAATTTTCAACGTAGAAACATGATTTTATTTGTATAAACTGCATTTTAACGAATTATATAATTAAAAATAACGTAAATATCATTAAGGTTTTATTATAAGTGATTTTTCGAAGTAATTGATATACAGTGCAAAGTGAATTTTTCTATAATACTTATCTTTTTTTAGACAATATGCACAATGTTTAGTTTTCAATGAAAAGAATCATGTATATTATGATATAATATAGTATATTAATAAGAACTTTACAAACTTCACGAAATATATTGTTAACATAATTTTTCTAGATAACTATACTATAAAATACCTCTATTAAAAAAAGTAAATAAAATCGATGCTATAATTTTTTTGGCAGTAAGCCAGGCCAATCAGAAACTACACAAGAACACTGCCCGCGATCATCTACGCCTAATTCTAGGTTAGTTCCGGCATAACAACCTTGAAAAACGTTCCCAAAAAAGCAGCCCACCACCTCAACGATTTATCAACTTTTCAATCATACCTGCATAAGACGATCTGGCGAACAGCGTAGTCGCGAGATCGGCAGTGGCGATGCGTGACAGTGCCATTGTCGCTCAACTGAAAGTATAAGTATAACCTCTCTTATAGTGAACCTCGCCGCTGTCGGTCGGCCAGCTACTACACTTCAGCTGACGCTCTCGTTGGCGAAGGTAAAATATATTTGCGTCCGAGAAGCTCCTCGAACCTGCGCCGAGTCGGTGATTATGCACGAAAACCAGTTTTTCGAGCGCGCCGCGGCCTCGACATAGAACTACATACACTTCACACGTACTGCACAGGTGATGAAGAGAAGGCGGTGGAGGAGGAAGAGGAGGAGGAAGTTGAGTTTTATACACTTCACTTCTCACGCGCGCGAAAAAAGGGATGGGTGGGTCTTTGTAATTTCACGAAGAACGGCAAAGTCGCGGATATTTTACGGAGAGAAGTTATGAGGAGGTATGGAGAAATTACGTGTGTAGCGGCCCAGGTGAGATGGACGGCCCGGCACTACTGCGGTGCGGCTGATTCGTTGATTAGGTATATTTTTTGTTGTGGCTCATGCGCATATGTGTATGTTCTGTGGCGCCTCCGTTATTTACCCGCAGAGCGTACAAGAGGTAAAGTGCAGAGGTGCTGGAGGTTGTCATTGGATGTCGCTATAGAGCTTTGGAAATCAGCGGGAAATTTTGAAATTTGCTTGGTCTCTTGATTTATTTGGTGGTATTATTCTCATATCTCAATATTTTAATTTATTAATTGATGTAAAAGATTTATTTTTAAAACAATAAGTTTTCAAACGATTTTTAATGAGGAAAATAGGTATACAGAAATTTATAATGGCAATTGCTAAAGATGAAAATTACTTATAAAATAAATAAAAAATCTCAGCATATTTGTAAACAAATGACAATAAATTCATGGAACATTTTTATTGTGATTATATTTTAATGTGGATATTCTAAAAATAACAATTCTGTTATTCTTTTGAAAGTAAATAAGATACCCAATCTTTTTTCAGAATGATTATATTGTATTGCTCCAAAAGTATATGTATTTTTAGGTATTCATTTTTGTAAACAATTAAATTTCAATCGACTATTTTGTCTCTACTCTCTAGTTTGGATTTTTATTAAATATTTTATGAGTTTAATATAAAATATTTAGAAATTTCGAAAGAATATTAAATGATTTATAAATAAATGAACTTGTTTTCGTTCAATATATTCGTCAGTTATTATCACAAAATACATTGCATAATAACGTCTTCGTGACTTACGTCAGAAAGATAACTGAAAAATAGTATAAAAACTTTAAATCTTGTAGAATGCAGATAAAGTGAAAATATCTATCAACTGTATAAGTAGATTTGTTCGGATTAGGTAAGACAATATCTTGAATGATTTGATATAATAATGATTTCCACTCATTTTTGTAAGGATTCTTTTAAGCACTCTTATTCCTCTCTAAGTTTATGATTTGAGGTATTTTTTAAACTAATTATATTTTTTTTAAATCGGGGTTTTCAACATCATAATATAGATATGTTAATAAAATGTCATTTAACTATTCTAAACGTGATTGCTTATAAGGACATGTTATTTTTAACTTTTTTATGTTAATATTATTAACAAAGAAATGTCTTGTGTCAAGTAGTTGAATGTATTTCTATAAGAAACCAATTCGTATTTCACTTTTAACAGTGGAAAGTTCTATAGAATTTCGAGATTTCTTATATTTGCCATGTGTATTAAGAGAGCAACGGAAAATTCCGGACAAAACCAGCCTTATATCATAAAGCTCTCGTTCCGAAAAACCGTTTTCCTAAAAACGGTTCTCCAATCTCAAAATTTTCCTACTTCTCCAGCATTCAATCCTCATCAATTAAAAATTCTAAGCATTCATCAATTTATATCTACATCTCACTCATCGCTGCACATAATCAAATCCAATCCCCTATTATCCAATGGGGTACTTAATCAACGTGAGAACACAATCCGAACGAAACCGGAGAACAACAAGTGTATATAATACACCTCGAAGTTCGCGGGGGTCTGCCTCGTTTGGCTTTCGCTACTCCTATAAAAGAGCCGCGCTCGATCTAGTTCAGCTCGTCGAGTACCAGAAGCGATAATTATCTTCGCGCTTTACGTAAATAGAGATCCCCAAAGCAGTGACGACGACACGACGACATTCTGATAAAAACGATAACCTCTTCACGTACATCATTCGCAGCGTCGTCGCGTTATCTCTTGCGGAATTGGTAGCTGCGGCGGCGTCATGAGAGAACTGGAAATGGAAAATATGATCAGTGCACGAGGCTATTATTACAATGCAGATTATGGCGTTTTTACACTCGCACGAGTGCTTATATGAGTAAATCCGCCAAACTATCACACTTTTTGTGTCACAAAACTGGCAAAAATTTTTTTTAGGAGCACACC
>UXGD01002594.1:0-25127 GCA_900474315.1 Torymus auratus | reverse complement strand
GACCGAATTTTGAGTCCAAAATCAAGAGGAATATCCTTTTGTCGGAAATAAATTACTTTAATCTCAAATGAAAATTTTTCTGAGTGTATGTGTTACTATAATAATATTGTCATTTCTTCGAATTAAAGAAAAGGAAGAAGATGTAAAAAAACTTCAACTCATAAATATTATTACTTTTCCAATTAATAATAAAACCATAGCATTTTATACAATGTGGAAGAAACTTTATTCTAAACGGGCTGTACAATCTAAAACTATATTATATCTAAAAGTGAATAATAAAATCGATTCGCTGTGCAAAGAGTTTCATTTATTTGATTAGCATAGAAAATCGATATCCTATTGAATCTTTTATAAATTATTAAAAAGATATATATGATTGTTCAAATGGCTAGAATTGACTTTACAGGTCGGTAACAATAATTAATTAGTTTTACTAAAGTTATTTGGTTTTGACATAATAATGTTTTTATCAATTCAGTATTTTTGTTTTATTATATATTTTTTAATTATCGTAAAGGTTTTTATCATGTAATTCAATGATTCAGCAGAACAATATGAAATATTATATAAAGGATCGGGTGATAAATTCATTTAATGCTCATGATGAATTTTAAAAATATGTAAAACAATTAACAAATATATATATAAAAATAATCAAGAACAATACCGAAAAATTCATTTTTACGAATTTTTCAATTATATAAAATACAATCGTTTTATTCAAACATTTCAAGAAAAACCAAATAATTTAATTAATCACGACCCCTTTTAAATATCCCAGCAAATGAATATCCAAAAATTTTCCGTAATTCTCATTAAGCCAATAACAATTCATTTTGCGCGACGATGTACACATCGATCATCTACATTATTCCAGGAAAATGATTGACAGTTACGGCAATTTGGACAGGCAATGGTATATTGCTTAGTTAATAGAATCGCATTACGATGAAACATTGGAGGCTCGCGCGGGCGTGCGCGGGTTACAGAATCGTTATATAGTCGTTATTAGTAATATTGCAAATACCGGTGTAAAATTGAATGCACACACGCACATAATTACACATCATTAGAGATCAATCCGGGGCCTATGTAGAGCCTGAGCTTCTATGCCGAGCCCGGGATTCGCGTTTAGAAGGACATGATTATACAATGGGACACATATATACGGCACGCGGGGCCATATCTGAAGCAATTAGTGCAAGATATTGTTCTCAGTATTAAGCGTGAGCATTCCAAGTGCACTGTTATTACATAATAATCAGGTGAGATTCCTTATTTATGATCTAATATTGCGTTGCTTCGATTAAACATAGATGTCATGGCATTGTCCTCGAATAGATTGCGCGCGTTCTTGAGATAACATTGTATCTTTAAGCTATAAAACGATATTGTACATCTCTTTATAGTCTTTTAAAATCTAAACAAAGACTCGCGGCAAATTTGTAGCTGAAAAGTTCGCTTTGTAGGATAATTTCAGACTCTGTTCTCTCTTTTTTCCATTAAAAAAGCCTGGGAGCAATTAAGATCCTCTTTTGTTCCCACTTTCAAGACAGAAAACAAAGGTTCATAGCGAAAAGTCGGAAATTTCCCCATCAGCTTGATCACTTCCGTTCTCTTCAATAAAAACATTTATCAAAATTATACCTCATCAAATCGATAGCTCATAAGTGATCCATAAGCATTCCATTTAACCTGCACGTCCAACTGGACCGCAAACTTCCACTATACTTGACCTCCTTCCTCGTCCCCCCCGAAAAACTGCTCCGCAAACTACAAGCACACAGCGCCTCCGCAAGCCCCTCTCAATTAGCTCGCACTTACAGCCTCACCTTCCCAAGTCCATCGACGTTCTCAACACACACACACACACACCGACAGCCTTCGCAACTTACCCCGCGCGCTCACGTAATAACCAACTTCGTCGAAATACCTCCGACGACTTAACTGCTCGCGCGAGGGTGCGAAAACCGCCTTCCCTCCGTCATTAGCGCACGCGCACCGCGTGCCAAAACCAGCCGTCCCAACTTATCGCGTATATAGATCCGAGAGCGCTCGTGTGCAACTGTCTGTCAATCAAACGCTCGCTTAGTCTCTCGTGGCCACAGATTGCGATAAGATAGGTAGGGTAGCTAGTCGATCGCGTTTACGCATCTAATTGCACGATGATATATACGTGCGTGTGTATCAGAATGACGAGCTGTGTTATACGTTGTTATTGTTGTGTTGGGGAGAAGTCGCAGCAGAGCTGGGAGATGAAGAAGTTGCTCGTGGGAGTTTGCCGGATTATGAATGGAATTGCCGCGCGGCGAAAGTTCCGCGCAAGGCGAGCGGTTTATTTCAAATTTCGATGACTTTAACCCAGTCAGCGACGTCGACTTAGTGAGATAGAGAGAAGATGTCTCGATTTTTATTAGTTTAGCCGGATATGAATCGCTCGTTTGCTCTCTATCTCTTATATCTTTTACTCTTGCAAGCTCGGGAATATTCGGTGACCCGGATTTTGACGGAATAATTACGAGTCGCGTGCGCGCGTGCCGGGCGCGGATATTGAATTTGTTTAATGTTTCATGCAGTACCGGCACGCGCACGCGCGATTGCATAGGCGGACGGACGGTTCGCCGTCTAGATGAAAATAGTTTGCATAAGACAATGGGAATAAATTATGCGAGCGTAGCGCCAATGCCGCTTTGGTTTTGCAGCCGCGGATATATATAAAACACGGGCTATATAATAAATAAATACATAGTTGCAACGTTATTTTTCATTACAATTAATCAAAATTTATGTGTAGCATATAATGTACTATATACGTGCGCTTGGAATGTTGATTCTTCATTTTCGTATCATTACAGAAATACATAAACAATAATTGAAATATACACTGAGCAAAATAATTAACATAAATTTGAAACTGAACGAAATCACGAACTACCATTTGAACCGATCTCCATTCACAGCTGCTCTCCGGATTACCAAAAACTAAATCGCAAATCCCCAACCGCCAAACATCTGTAATAAACCATCGATACAGGCGAATACCTGCAGCGTCGATCTTTTACCCCCATCGCGACAAAGCAATATCACTCGGCATAACTACCAATTCCCCACGCATACACAACACGTAGAGTTGCTCTCGCTTTCACTCGTACAGCCGTGTGGCGCATACGTGGCCTCCGCGCGTCGCATTGTTCCAGGCTCGAGCTCTCTGCTCCGCAGGCTAGTATCGGTAATTGGCCGCTCGGATCGGATTACGAATTCTAATCATCGCGCGTATATATGCCTGCTGGCCGGCACCACCGCCGCCGAGCTCTTGTTATTCCGACTACGATCTCCCCCGAGATAAACGCGCGGCAAGGCCAAAGTAAACCCGCGCGCGAAGGTAAACACACACTTGCGCGAGGACCCCGGGAAACGTTAATGAAGATTCGCGCGCGATTCCCAATCGCGGAGAGAGAGAGAGGGAGGGAGAGAGAAGGAGAGAGAGAGTCACACCGGCGTCAATCAGATGTATATATATATGCGTGTATGTATCTCGCGGAAAGTCGTCGTCGCGCGTGTGGAGAGTAGTCGACCCCTCTCAAAGGCTTCCGAGAAGTTGAGTGCGAGAGAGGGAGAGAGAGAGAGTTTGTAGGTAGGGGAGAGAGAAACTCTGCCGTTTGACTGACAGACACCGGCATGCCGACAGTAGTTCGTGTACCTATTTATCGTGACGACGAAGGGAGGAAGAGGAAGAGAGAGAGAGTAAACTGCAGTGTATGAGGGGAGGCGGTGGCTCGCGTGTATATATACATATATTTGCCAGCACGAGCTCACGTAGGGGCGCGCGCAAGCACGCGAGATCGATCCTTTCTCTCTCTCTCTCTCTCTCTTTCCCTTAGACCTTTTTTTGGCGAGGTGAGAAGCCGCGTGCGGAACAGAGAGAGAGAGGAAATCTTGCGGAGAGAATGTGGGGTCGAGAGCCGGAGATGGGTAGTATAGTACGAGTTTTCGAAAAGTTCGGAAAAGAGAGAAAGCAGATGGGTATAACTTTGCGTATAGATGATGATACGGTATATATGTGTGTGCTTGTGTGCATGGGATGCGCAGTCGGACGGAGGGATTATAGTTGGATAGCTGATGAATCACGTGGGCGCTTGTTTTTTGAGATGCAGGATTATGGTTGCAAGGCAACCTGGAAGAGGATAACTTTGTAAAAATTTCACTATGTGGTTCTGGGAATTACGTTATTAAAGTGAAGGAAATATGCATGGAAACATGCATGCATGCGCCAGTAAAATTTTACCCGAAAGATTAATTATATATTAAAATATTAAAATGAAATTACAGCGCGGAAATACAAAATTTATATACGCGTTCGCGAAATGCAACTTAAATGTTTGTATGAATCATATATTATTCATAATATTCTGGAATTGCGTTTTCCACCGGCAACGTGGAAACTGTAAGCTTCAAAAGACACATAATTAAATTAACGTAAATATTTTGGTGAAAACATAGCGCACCGTACTAATGTGTAATATTGAAAACAAAAATCACGTGTTATTTATCTCCACTAAAAGTAAGCAAAAAAAAAAAGACAGACAGTACACCTTTTCAGTAGAAAACTACCGGGTACGATCCGACACCATTCCCAGCCCCCAACACCGCTTCAATTCCACCTTATCTCCAAAACATACTCCCCCTCCTACTTCCCTTAACAAAAACAGCTAAGATTTCACCGCGAACGCACGCGCTTGCATGCCGCGCAAGATTAAACTGTACGTATATACACCCACAGCGGAAAAGAAATTTCGCAATTGCCACTTCTGACGAGCGCAATGCATCCTCCTCCTGCTCCTTCTCACGTGTGTGTGTTTATACCTCGCCCTTTCTCTCTCCTTCGCTCTCGGAAAATTGTAATTGGCCGGGTTGTTGTGCACAGCGGCTCTCCCCTCGATTCCGTTCTCGTGAAAACAAACATCGCGCAGCCGTAATCTCCGGGCTTATTCTCGGAGTTACATTGCGCGTTTCGACGGCACGCCAGCGCACGCGAGTTCGTCCGCGCTTGCGAGCTTTCGCGTGCATAATGCGAGGGTGGAAAGGGTGAATGATTAGCCTGGCGAATGATTGATTCGGGGTGATTTTTATGGCGATGGCGAAGGGACGTTTGACGAATATGAGGTTGATACGTAAATAATGGTGGGTGATTATTTTGAAATTTTCTGCCTTGTCGTGAGTTGTTATGCGTGGGTGGTTGATAAGTATTTTTAGATTGTTTATGTGTTTATCGGGTTGATTGGGCTTTTTTGGTCGTAGGAAAGATTTGAATGACAATAACGTTGTTGATAAATTTTATTCAAGGTCAACAAAAATTTTATATTTTATTTATACTTGTTTGAGATTTTTTTTTTCTTTTTTCTTTGAGTAATCTACGGGCAAATATACTCTTTGCAGTCAAATAATTATAATGAAGCGAGGTATTAACTGTGGCATATAGAGATAAATGAGGTTGGTGTTACATTTATATTCATGCTAGATTTATGACTCAATAAAGTAATAGTAATTAATGAACATTGGTAAACATTCATAACAAAAAACACTATAAGAATAAACAATAATAATTGAATTCTTCTTTACATAATATTATTAAATTTTAATAATAAACAACACATTTAAAATTATACGGTATTGCTAGAGAAAGAAAAATTTCCACTCCATTCACATACATGATAAAAATAAGCCTAATTTACAATCAACACTTGTACATACGAATCCTCCCTATCCTTAGCGGTATATTTATTACTACAAGCCAAAAGACACTCATCATACACTCTAACTCTCCATAAAACTGTCTAACCGTCATCAAGCGGCACACAATACCCGACCGGTAAATAAATCACACCCACCCAGGCAGCTTTCCTATACTAAAAACTCACAGCGGAGCTACAGCTATACGCTCCGAAATCCCCTAAAATCCGTGGCTGTCGCGAAATTGTCCTCCCTATATCAGGCACGAAAGCGCGAGCGAGCGCGACAATACGCTATACAAGCCCTAACCCGTCGCCTCACCCCGCGCCATAAATTCAGCGGAGCCGAAGACGTTTGACGAATCGGCATTGGGATCTTCCCGATAGAATCACGCGCCAGCGTGCGAGAGGTGCTCCTCTCTCTATCTATCTCTGCCTTCCCGATAAACGGAGAAAGAGAAGGAGAGAGAGAGTTTAGAAGTTTTAGAGCCGGAGAAAATCCGCATGTTAATGAGATCGCGAAGTGAATCAATTCCCGGCGCGCGAGAGGGAGAGGAAGAAAGAGAAAGCCGGCTTTCCGCTTTAAAGGAGGGACGATAGTTGCGCCGCTGATTTACGAGGAGACTCGCCTTTTTCTCTCTCTCTCTCTCTTACTCTCCTTGTCCTTCCCTCGCTTTATTAGGACGGGGAATTTCGTAGGGAAAGAAGACGAGGACGTATGGTACGGCTGTTCCGGAAACTGCCGAGTGTATTAGGGAAAAATTGTTTTCAAGCTGAGAGAGAAGACGCTTACGTCCCTGTCTCTGTGTGTATGTGTGTGTAACTCGGTAGACGAAACTTTAGACCGAGTTTTTGTTTATGGGGATTAGCGACGACGTGAGCCCAACTGCACGGAAAAGTGACCCTTTCTGCGTATACGAGCTTGCAGGAGGGGAGCAGAGAGTTGGTACAATCGCAGAGATTTCACGCTAGAGCGAGAAGAGCCTGAAGTCGAGGAGAAAGAAAGAGAGAGGGAGAAGAGGAAGGAATAAAAACTGCACGAGTTGGGTAAATATTCTTGTTTCTTTTTTTACGAGGCACGAGGTGAGCGAGGCTGGGAGAGAAAAAGAGAGAGAGAGTGGCGCACAATCGATAGCTACCCCTTCCGCGTCGAAGCTTAAGCCTTTTCGGCCTGACAATGGGAATCGGAATCTTTACGGTTGAATAATTTTCTGAAGAATTTGAAGGGCTTCAGTGATTTTTAGGGTCGGCGTGTGTGGGTGTTTTGGGAATATCTTCTTTTTTTATTTGAGCGATGCTTTATGTCAGCATGGATTTTATATGGAAGATAAAAGGTACAGGTGGAAAATATTGTTATAATGAGAACGGAAAATTCGTTAAATACATATTTATGTATTATGAAATGGTTTTAAATCATGAGGAATAAATGATTATTCGGCTTGTTTATTTTTAGTATCTACGTGGACGAAAGAACAGTAATATCCTGCATAAATAAAAAAAAATACTGGAAGTATATGAGATTTCTATATATATATACATAACAATAAAAAAATATCATATTTATTTAAAATTACGGCGACGTTTGTCACTTGTTAATTTACACAGAGATTTATTCGCATATTTCTCCTTTTGCGCACATATTCATTTAAATTTAATAAATCATAATTGTACTGACCCATTTCTCTGTTATTTTTTCCTTCCTCGTGTAATTAAACTGTATAAATATAAAAGCAATCATTTATGGAAATATATAAAGTTACATAATTATACAGCTTTCAATTACAAAACGCATGTCAAAGTAGGGATAATTAAAAGCACGATTAACAATTGAAAAGCAAAACTTTTAACTACGCTGACAGTTTTGTAATCCGAAAGTCGGCTACTAAATCAGCGTCGACATACTTATACTAAAAAGACTTTTTGTTTTACTACCTCCAATCGAACTGGCATTGTTACATAAAGTGCTCTAACGCGAATCTAAAAGACAAGAGTTTTAATTCCACTCAGCACTCCTCTCTCGCAATCTACCTTCCTCTTAAAGAAAGAAAAAACAATTGAACCTGCTTCTGCTGCCGCTGCAGCAGCACTCGAATTTTATCGCTCGATGTGAGTAAACTCATCTAATAAGGGCCGGAAGGCAATTGCTTTGTTTACGACGGTACTTGCCAACTCGAGTTTCTCATTGAGTGGCAGAGAGGGAGAGAGAGAGAGAGAGGCAGGACTCAACGTTTCCTCCGGATTGAAAATCCAGGAATCGTCTAACTTTCACATCAAATCCAAAGTACAGAATTTACAATCTTATGAGCCGCGCGGGCGTCTTCGCGAGTACGGAAACCGGATCTCTCCTCTCACTCGTGACTGACTCGATCAGAGTGCGCCGCCGTTTAACAGACACGACCGGCGCGCTGCTTTACTTATTATCCACATCGGATCGAGGTATTTTGTTTCTCAAGTTATATAAAGTTTAACCGTTATAAACAACGAGTGCGGTTGTATTGTATATTTTCGAATACCTTTATTCATCGATATTTATTGAAACGCGATAACCCTCTTACCACCCTCATACCACCCATCTAATGAACACATTCTTTGAAATACAAGCCCGAGCAGCCCAGGTTACGTCTCGAATTCGCTGTATCCCGTTGGAATCACGTTCGAGAGGAGCGGCGAGTCATCGACCGCGCAGCGCGTGTCAACCGTGACGAGAGACAGCCCCCTCCGAATAATTCCATCCATCCCCGTGTTTCACCTACCCAAAACAAAAGCCTCCTCTCACCGGCAGTATATATACACTCGATATTCATCGCGCGGCGGAAAAGCACGGCGGATGCTCTTTCTCTCTCTCTCGTCGTATCATCTTTCCCTCTCCACTTGACCTAGCCAGCGGCGCTCGCGCGAGAGCCAACACCTGCGAGAGTTCAACGCCTCCCTCTATACATCCTCCAGCTCGCACACATTCTTTCAGCACACCAACCTTGCGCGCCGCTGCTGATGTATCTCTCCTCTCTCTTGCCGCTCTCTCCTAGTCCTCGGCGGTCCTCTTCCTCCTTCTCCTCCTTCTGCTTTGCATCTATATTTACACACGAGCGAGGCAACTGTCACCAGTAGTCAGTAATCCTTCTCTCACAAACGCGTGTGGATAATATACAAGCGGGAGCGGCGAGCGCGCGCGCGTGATCTCACGGCTGTGATCGCTGCTGCTCCCGGCGAGGCGTCGCGGCGCTCACTGCGGAGCCGCGGCGGCGCACCCGCCCTTATAGCCTCCGTTCCGTGCGCGCGTCGATGTGCTCTCTCTCTCGCCCCCTACCACCGCGAGTGTTATACTATACATGTGTGTGCGCCGAGCGGGGGTGACGCGCTTTTTCGGTCAGGATTGCGCGCGATATGGTGTATATGTATATATACGGCAGGTGTGTGTGCGATTGCGAGCTGGTGGCAGAGTACAGCACGCCGCGAAAAGCTGGACGAGGAAGTTGTCGAGGAGGTGCGACGACGCGACGGTCGCTGTATTGTCCCCGGCGAATGCCATGTGGGCCAAGTGGACTGAGCGCGTGAAGGAGAGTATAGTGGGTGACACTTGTGGGCTGCCTCAATGGGATAATATGTATGGTCGGTGAGGTGGTTTTTTTTTTTTTTTTTTTTTTTTTGTCTGGGTTTGAAGAGCTTTTTTGGAGAGCTGTAATTTCGAGATTAGGGGGGAGAAAAAGAGCGAGAAATTTTTTTTGAGGCGGTGGAGGTGGAGTTGGAAATTCTTGAAAATTTTGGGAAGGAAAATAGGGGTGGTTTGTAAACAGGGAAAGTACGGAGAATTCGTAATTGAAATTGGATATTATTTTCATTCGATTTTCCAATCAGTAGAAATGAAATATTGTTGTAAATATAGATTTTTTTTTATTATAGCATGAAAAACGAATTCTATCTATCAGAGTAATTGTTTCTATTCGCTTAATCAATTTAATCTGACGAAATTCCGAGTGTGATGACTTTTTATCCAACGGAGTCAAATAAATTCATACATTCTTTTTACTACGCGAATGTATTATTGTAATTAAAACTAACATTTATCAAATTCATTAACGATTTTAATTGAAAATAATATAAACTTCGCTTTAAATCCTAAAATATTTCCAATACAGAGCTGTTATTTCAATTCGGAATTGGAGAGCCGACGTTACAGCGAAACGTATAATTCACTTACCCGAAATAATAACTCCAATGCGAGGACAAATGAAAGGAATATATCGATAAAATGGTGGCGCTTTAAAAAATGCGTTTCGATACTCCCCCGTCGTATAAAATGTAACGACTTTAATCAGCGGAAAAACTGTGACCGATATTGGCTCTCGCGGCTTCTGCACAGTTTTCAGTTATAAAAGGATACGCGCGCGACCTGTAACTCGCGCATGTGCGTGATAAATTTCCAGTCAATCGGTTCATTACTTTCCGAGAAATCGCATCAAGCGTCTTAGGAGCCTGTCGTCCCGGGAAAAGAAGGAGTTTACAGCGTCTGACGAGCCATTTTCGTGAGAACGATGGGTAATAACGCCGGAGGAGTGCGGCTGGTGATATTGTTTTTACATGGTAAAAGTGCTTTTCAGAGAAAGGATATGAAAAATAGTTATATTGTGATGGGTGCACTTTTATTGTACAGTAGTTATAGATGAAAGTATAATAACACTGCAAATGGTACGAGAAGAATCTAGAAATGGGAACGTAAATACCATTTATTTGCCGTTGTTGTATTTTCTGCATATTGAAAAAAAAAAGTTACGCTATTTACGAAAACATAGATTTTTTACTGTTTATTGCTGTTATTTACAATTTACGATTTCTGGAAAATGAGAGAGTGCAAATAACTCTTATTTATATTTCAATCTTGATTTTTTTAGGTATTTATTCACAATTTCCAGAAATTTTTGTTCTGTTATTTTCTGTTTACTTATTTTTAGAAAAATACATTAATTAATTCTATTTCCATGCTAATATTTAAACATTTTTACTGAAATAAACTATATTTAACGACATTCTAACTCCTTTAATTTGTTAGTGCAAAGCATGTTTTCAATAAATGAATTTATAATAATTTATTATCATTAATTTCATTAATCGAAATATTTTTCCGTACATAAGAATATATTTTTCTCTTTCACAGTATGACGTAACTTTAAGCAACACCGATCAAATCATCTATATACCTAATCAGAATCCATCTCATGATTCCTCCCTCCCCATCGTCAGAACTTCAGTTCCAATTATGATCCCGAAACCTATCTACCGTCCCCTTCCAGCGATTCCCGGAACCAGGAACCGAATTTCACCGCCAGTACCACTTTTCCAGGGTATTTTCGGGGGCTTTCTCACTGGCTCGGCAGCCGATATTAAAGAGCGCCGCACGCGCGCACCGTTCGATAACCATAACAATGCGACGCTTCGCGAGTTTTTGTTTTTCGAGGGCCAGGTGCGAAGATGCGGTTTTGAACGGGCGATTGTATGCGGTGAAGAGAGGGAGAGAAAGTATACACACACTGCGCAGACTGCGTCTCGAAAATCCTACTCGAACGCTCGCTCGTTCTCTGCCTTCTGCTATATAGCGCCAGGGGAAATGGCCGAACGATGTCGGTTTTAGCCGCTGATAAGGGAGCCCCTGCTGTAGTGTATTTGTTTGGCTTTTCGAAAAGTGCGGTTTTACGGGATTCTGCTATTTATCGGTGAACGTATTTTATTACGGTAACAAAGCTATATTAATATCGAATACTTCGTATATTTATTGCAATATCAGTTCGACGCGTTTTTTTTTCGGCCTCCGCGTGAAAGACAGATTTCATTTTTGTACATTCATAGGATATAGATTTTGATGGATGGCGAAAGAATGGCGTAGCGATGTCACGTTTTCGCCCTTTCACTTCGTCTCTCTCGTATTTTTTTTCGATGCCAACGTACGAAATTCAAAAGCGCGTGCCGGTAGTTTTTTCGCCATTATTATTTTATCACAAATGTTATTTCTCGAAAAAATCCTCTCTTTGTTAACCATGTCCAATCAAAAGTATACTAAAACTACGCTCTAAAGTTAAAAAATTCGTAATATTAAAGTTCTCTATTCAAGCTGGCTTCAATTTCGCGCCCAAATTCCAGGAACCTCCACCACTATCAGGCCAGCTGATACACTGCCGCTACAGCGGAAAAGTCTTCCACGTGCTCCTATAAGTGGCAAAAACGGAGGGGTAGATAAAAACAGCTACGGCACTTTGTTAAACTCAGCTTCCTTATTTACATCGCGTGTCTCTTTTGAAAAAAGCGCAGGCCACGCGCGACATCATCTCGTAGCGGCAGCAATCAGCCGAGGACGACGACGACGCGTCAGTCGTCTTGAGGGGGACGGATAGACGCGGACGTATACGCATGGACGGGGGAGATACATCCCATAACGGCGTCTATGTGTATGTGACCCACCCCCATATATATCCCGCTGACGCAGACGTATGTCCACCTGTCCGGGCGGCTCTCCCACGGCATCATTAATTTATCCATCACCCCTCCCCGGTTACACACTATATACTGCCGCCTCTAGGAGAAGACACATCTATACGCTCATATACACGCGTGTGAGTCTCGGGCTTTGGAAATCGCGCGAAGCGGCACGTTAAAAAAGCATTCGTTTTCGCCCTCTCCCCGTACAGATGAGACTCGGGGATTTCCAGGGGGTTGCTCGAGTCTTCGTCGTGTCTCCCTTTTTCTTCTGTCGGATGCCTTGCCGAGGGGAAGAAGTGGACGACGGCCTTGAGCGCCGGCCGTGAGGGGATGAATTTTGGATGAACTCCAGGATGTATACGTACACGTGGGGGTTGTAGAAGAGAGAGAGAGAGGATCCATGGGAGAAGGAGAGGTGACGTTTTTATGGAGATTCGAATGAATTTTTTTTTTTTTTGGAACTTGTGGGTTTGGTGCTGAAAGACGGTTGAATTTGTGAGTGATAGCGGCGGTGATTGGTTGGAAGATTGGTGGCGAAATATTTTTGGATGGGGTTAGGAAGAGTTAAATGATTGAAAAATGTGTTTGATGCTTTTAATTGAAAATAATTATGAGGAAAGAGTTTATAATTATGTAGACAAGCATACTAACAGTAAATTGTACCTATTGTCTGACAAAATGATATGAATTTATCAGTTATTTTTCTAGTAAACTTGATCGTGGTTTTTCAAAGCCATAATGATGAATCTCTTAAAAGCAAAAATAGTGCGATAACGATAAAAATTTCAATTTTTCATCTTTTCTAATCTGACGAGTTATAAAATGATCAATCAATTTACTAAAGTTCTTCCGAGTCATCAACTATACATATGTCCAACGAAACACTTGCTTTTTATATCTGTAACGCGAGGTCATTTATACTTATCATAGGAATGTAGAACGACAGTAGCTTTTTATTTTCCTTCCGCATATACCAAAGTAGTACGAATCAACGTTTATAAATACAATCATATTATACAAGAGCATTAAAAATAGATATGTTCTGGATAGCTTTTTGAAAGATAGCACATGTCGCTCCAAATATAATTTTGCGCTTACATGTAAATACCATGAAATAAATTTTCTCTGCTCGACATGAAGTATTTATTTTATCAGTACACCTATCAATCTTAACGTCTATTAAGCTGGAAAAGCAACTTCATAAGCCCGGGCTCAAAATAAATTCTTATTTTGTCGCTAATTTCTCCCTAATTTGTTACGCCTACTCCAATTTTGTCGCTAATGCCGATTCCGAGAAACAATGGCTATTCTAGCGTAATATTAAGCTGGAAAAGCCACTACGTTGTATCTCCTCAGCAATTGACTATCGATGGATCTAAGCCATCTTCGAGCGACAAATTAGTGACAAAATATCCAATTATGAGTTGATAGATTTTTTTCATTTTTATTATTTTTGCTTCTATGCGCATAGTCCGAGGTCTTTTTTTGAGAGAACGGTCAACTGTTGGGACATCGGATCTATGCCATCTTCGAGCGACAAATTAGCGACAAAATCTACGCCTAACCCGGTACTGCTATAGACATAACAAATTAGCGACCAATTAGCGACAAAATAAGAACTTATTTCCAGCCTGGGCGTTTATGAAGGGGCTTTTCCAGCTTAATAGGCGTTCAATCTTACATCAATACTCGATCGACCGCGTTACCGATTTCTGGGAAATTCTCATCTTTTAAATACACCTATATAACAAAATTACATTTACAACATTATAAGTCAACGCTGTACCAACGTTTCTCGAAATTCGTTCCGCGTGTCTTCTATTTCAAACTCTACCCTTTCAAGCTTGAATTACACCGCAATTATATAACCGCGGTGACAAAAACTCGCCCTTTACGCGACAACCGTTTTCAGTTACACACCACGCGCGCGTGATGCTCACTTTTTTGCATAAACATATCACTGTGACTATCACGACAAACGAGATAATTCCCGCGACAAAGATCCCCTTTTTCCGCTCCTTCTCTTTACCGCTGACGTTTCGTACCTACCTCGAGGTTATGCACTCGCTCGGTCTTTGTGAGCGGACGGGCAGAAATAACTTTTCCGCGGCGCGCTCGTAATAAGGAGAATTATTATTTGTTTCGTAATGCCCGTGGCACTTAAGAGCCCGAGTGTATACTTTGATGTTGGCGATGGGAGTGGGGGAGGAGTGCGGGGGGATATTTCGTGATTGCATAATAAGACCAGAGATTTCAACAAGATGTACATTTATTTAAGCTCCTTACGTACTCGATAACAAAATGAACTTCTTCCTCGCGGGTTTCTCCTTCTTCTTCGTTTTTTATCTTCTCTCTTTCGCTCTCTCACACTCATTCTTCGCTTTTTTCACTCTTCTCGCTCGCACCGATAGGCGCCACAGACGCGCGCGCGGCAAACTTCATTTCCCATCCGCAATTTCCCGCCGATGCAAATGGGCATACAGGCGCGTGGAGTCGCGATTCATTTCGCATTTCTCATGCCTTGCTTTTACGTGTAAGTGTGTGTGTTTGTGTGTGTGTGTGTCTGTCTGTGTCTCTATGTGTGTGTGCGTGTGTGTATAAAATACGAAATACATAGTGAACGGTATAAACAGGCAGACATTCTTCCATCGTTCCTCTGCGTCATTTCTTTCTCTTTTTTTTTACAAAATTACAAAAAAGGGGAAAAGAAGAATCTCTATTTCTCTAGTGGTATAAAAGAAAAGAATCATGTACAGAGTAATTATCGTTACACGACAAACAATCATAAACATCTCTCGAAAGTACATTAAACTTTCTCTCACGCTCTCTCATGTTTATACTCCGCTAAATGTACAAGGTATTAAAATACGTGTTGTGGTAACTCCATCATGTAGTTGTTTCTCGAGTTTCTTAAATCCTATAAAGGAAAATGCTCGTCGTCACATTCTCTCTCTTTTCATTCTTTCGCGCTCTCTTTTTCTCTCATTCTCCGCGCGTTCCTCGTAGAATTACATGAGATGTGTATACGTGTGTATAGGTGTATAGGTGCACACAGTGTTCATGTGGGTTGGCTATATTTATAAATCTCGCGTAGGCTCGTTTCGCTCCTCCGTCGTCGTCTTTCTCTCTCTATCTCTGGTGTACTCGACTGGACGAAAGTATAAGAAACAACGTAAGGCACTGACGTATTAAAGGTATATAAAAAGCTTGTTGGTACAAAAAAATCGTTAAAAATTATAGTCGCAAAAAAAAAGTTTAATCTACCTATATCATATTACATTATATTCAGTCGAAGTAGACACTGTCGCTGTGTATTCTTATTGGTGCGCGGACGGAAATTTTGTGGTTTGCAAAAGTATCACCCAATTAAAGACGAATATTTTCGGGCTGAAATCCAAGAATTATTACCTTGAATTGTAATAGAGTCACGCAGTCATTTTTATTACAAAAACAATAATTACAACGCAGCAACAACTCCAGCCACAATAATTTTTGTCCGCGTTTGCGAGAAAAAGTGTTAAAATTGCACGAGTGATTAAAAAAGTTTATGCCTATGCTGTGTACACACTAAAAAAAAATGGAGATGATACGGACGACAATAAAAATTACAACTATGTAAAGAACGATATATTCACAGTTTCTTCTTACCCTCTTCCATCCCTTCCTCCCTCCTCCGCGGCTATTGAGCATTGAACAAGGAAACAAAAAACGTGTAAAAAAAGTGCACTCTCTCGCACGTATATTATGCATATATATAAGCAAAATTGACCGCATCACTCCTAAAAGAATTAAAAAAAAAATAATTGTAATAATAATAAACAGATGACGTGATGTAAAAATAAAAATCATAAAAGAGTTTGGCGGTGAACCCGCGCCATTCTATGTATCAATATCTTCGGAGCAGCAGCGTAATAATGCGCGCGAGAATCATTTACTCGCGGGCTATTACGTCGGAAATCGGATTTTTCCTCCCACGCGCGCGCACTCATGTACCTAAAGAAAACGGCTGCGCGTGCGGTGAGGAGAAAAAACCGACAGAAGGAGAGAGCAAGAGGAAAATAGAGAGAAAGAGAGTGAGAGAGACAAACAAACAGACGCGTTGACGCGGGTGCAAAGCGATTCCTTTCTTCGCGTCTGATTCGATTTTTCGAAAGTGAAAAGAACGCTCGGAAGGAGCAGTCGCCTCTCTCTCACTCTCTTCCTCTTTACCTCTCTCTCTCTCTCTCTCTCTCTTTTTCTCGTTCTTCAGAGCGACGCAGCTGTGTATATGTACGCTTGTGTGGAGATCTTAGACGATGGAGTAGTCCTCGAGGAGTGCGTCTCCGAAGTGGGTGACCACGTAGTCGTGGTAGTACATCATGATGCAGAGCGGCTGGCCGATTATGAGACTCGCCCAGACGACGATGTTGCCCCAGCGAGCGCCCCAGTGTAGCTCCACATACTTGCTCATGATCGATAGCGGAATCTGTTGGCAGACACACGTATATACACGTGAAGCTTTAAAGTTTTTGCTAGAGGTGGGGCATTGAGAGCTCGCATGAATGGCGTTTTTGGGGTACGCGAGATAGCAGGTATGTGCGTGTGTGGGAAGAGAGTGTAGAGTCCATTGAATTCGGCATTTTTACTGAAAAGAACGTGCTTGAAATGTGCTCGAGGAGAAGGATGCGCGCGCGAGAGTGGCCGGTTCTTTGGTACTCGAATACCGCAATGAGGTTCTTAGTTGAAGGACTTTTTTTGGGCGCGTTTATTTTTAAATGTTGAAATTTTTTTGCCGCCAGTGAGTAATGATAGTTTTGTGTGTAGCGTTTTGCCTGTGAGTAGTCGATGTATCGATGGGAAAGTTGTTTGAAATCCTTTTGCCATTGAATTCTTTGGGAAAAAGTTTAGTCTGGCAATCTTCAGTTTTTAATTAAAAGTGTGTGTGTGTATACTTTTGAATGAAAGGCAGCGTTTTGAAAAGGCAATTTTAAAAATTTCAAACTATCCGATAATTTGCTCAAGACGACAGCGTAATTGAATTTTATCTAGGGATTTTCGGGAAAACTCGCAACTCAATTATTTACACTAAATATATAAAGTAGATGGAGAATTGATGTTTCTACACACATTCTCCATTGCGGATGAAACACGATTAAATCTTTCGTAAAAATGGGTTAATTAAAGCGTGAAAACTTCAACAAAACTGTAAAGTAAATTTTCGTTAACTAAGATTATTATACTAAAAGCGCCGCGCTTGTTTGCAATCTTTTAGAACATTTACGTTAAAGCTTCTCGCGTTTGAATGGAAAAACATTTTTTGAATTATTCATTGAAATTTTAATACACTACAATATTCATAAGAAATTTCGCTGCCGTAAACAATAACACGGTATAATGCCGCACGTTCATTAATAATGCCGTCAAAGTGTAAACATATATTTCTTTCATTAAGCGAGCGCGCCCCGTAAATATGAGATTTTTCTAACGATCCGCGATTAAATACATCGATTGTTAAAATATCGGCAAAATATTTTCAGACCTTTAAAAAGACCACAATATCGCGAAAAATCGCACATTTTCAGGAAATTTATAAGTACGAACAAAAAAATCAGACCCTCATCAAGCGTCAATTACCCGGACAAAGCAGAGATTGCCTCCGAAAAGGAAGCGCTAATGAAATGCAATGATTAATAATAATTACGGTCGCAGCAGGGGTAGGAGGAGACCTCGTAATTGATGCTTTATGAGATCTGAAAAGCGGCTCAGCGGTTAAAGGACCTTAAAGTTTAATGCGCTCGAGGGTTAAGAAACCGTCTGGCGCTTCTGCTGCTGCTTACCTGGCCCATCATACCCATGAACGCCCAGATCTTGAAGGTCTTTAGCGGCACGCTAACAAGGTACTCGTGGAAGAAAGCGCTGATAAAGAAGACGGTTACGCTCGCCACGGTCTTGCTGTAGCCCATCTCGACCACCGGTATGTACAAGTGCCTGGAAAATTCATTTCGCCGGTGAACGAAGGGGGAGAGGGTTAGAAGTCGTCTTATCAGCATTTTCGTCGTCGTCGTCATCGTCACCGTAGTCATTATATATAGATATGTACATAGTTCAGAGAGAGGCGAGGGGATTAGGCGAGGGTTTTATGCTAATTTCTTTCAACAGAGGGGGAAGGGTTTGAGGCTGGGGCGATGGATCGTAATTAAAGTAGTCGGATGAAAATTGCGAGTTTTATCATTTATCGCGTTTGGATTAATTAAAGCAAAAGCCGTTGTACGATGGAGGCTCTCCCTCTCTCTGAGCACACCTAACGAGTCATCGACAAAAAAATTTTCGAAAATTTATCCGACCATGTGCAATTAAAATCGCTGCATTGGAGAGACAAAGAGAGAAAATGGAAAATATTTTTCTACAACAATTTTAATTGACATGGTGTATATTTCCTTTAATTAAAACACACTCGTGCTTTGGAAAGTAAGCGCTGATAGTTCAAACTTTAGCGGATGTTTATTAACCCGGCGCTCCTCAAATAAACAGTATAGTTAGGCGCATCCTTGGGAAACAATAGGCAGAGATCCATTCAAAGTTTGAAAAAAAAGAACGCAGCTCTGACGGACGGGATAAAAGCTCTTTGTCGAACTACCAAGTATTCTCATATTATATAAAACATTCCCGCGGCCAAGTTATATTTAACACGCGCACACATACATAAACACACATTTTTTTCCCCTCCTTGTGTGTATATAAAAAAGAAACTTTTCCCCCGCACACACTGCGCGGCGTTTTACCACTTTTAACAAACATAAATACTTCTTTGAAGCTCCTCTCTCTCTCACACACTCTCTCTCACTCCCTCTCTCTATCCTTGTCGCGAGAGATAGTTAAAAATTCGAAACGCACGCGCGCTATGTAGGTCGTCCGCAATTTAAAAAGTCTCGGTCTTTACACGTGTTAAATTTTCTTGGCTGGAGAGACAGCAGCCGCGCGCGCTTGTTCCTTCCCCTCACGCGCACGGGGGAACTTTAAAGAAGTCACGGCTGCGTGGGTATAAACCGGAAGCGCCTCGTCCTTTCGTTTTTATATCGTTTACGGATATACACAAAGTCGCCAAGACGCGTCGCGCGTCTTTCTGTCTACTGCTGCCTCCATCTCTCTGTGTGTGCGCTTTTTTTCTATTTTATCTTCTTCTTTTTTTTTTAAACCTCACGGGCTTTATGCATGAAAAACCGGACTATGATAATTTTTCTCTGTGACAGAAGAAAGAGAGACAGGAATGTTATGTAAACTTACTAAAGGAAGTAGTTTTTGACGTCTTCGTCGACGTCTTTTACGCTTCTCCCCCTTTTCCCTCTTTCGGAGACGTATAGTACTTGCTACTCCTCTTATTAACATGAGTTCTTCATTCTTACGGGCTTAGTAAATATGAAAAACAGAAGTTTGCAAAGAATTATCATGTCTAACTCGGCGAGAAAAGTGAAAAGAATATTTTTGTACTTTTAAATTTCGAATCAGTGCCTTCTCGTCTGACCGTACCCGAGCTTTATCTACTTCGGCGCAAATGTACACACTGATTTCTTCTGAAATATACTGATATTTTAATATTTAATCAAAGAACCACGGATGAAACGCAAGACAATAATTTTCATTATTTTCGAGACAGTTATTTGTGACGCTACATTATGCAGAGTTTTAATTTTTACTTTTCAATATTTTAAAAGTACGTTATTAACTTTTTATTACGAGAGATGATCTCTGCCGTCCGCTCATTATTTCAGCGATAAAAAGAAAATATTTAGCAGTATAACTGCTAGCATGCAACTCGTATAAATTAGTTTCTGCATTAAATAAAGCTTTAATTACTAAACGTATAATTCTTGTCGAAAAAGACACACACATCCTCGTAAAATCCAAAGAGTAAACGAAAAACCTTAATAACACCCGGCTCCGCACAATATCAAATAAAAAATCCAATCTCGAATTCAAAACTCCGCGGGTCGCTCGACACCTCGCATAAATACATACGATATATAACAATCTCACTCGCGACGGCCGTGCTCATCTCCCGCGCGGATATATAAACAGCCTTAAGTGAGCCGTCGACTCGTCGTCGTCACCAGTACGAGATGCGTATCGGCCTTTCCCATTACGCAGCTGAAAAGACGCAGCAGGCAGCTGCAGCTGCTGCATCGCTCGCGCCCTCCTTTTTTCCATCTCAAATGGCGCGAAAGAGAGAAAACTAGCCGTGGCTGCGTGCCAGTCTCTCGCGGAGATAGGACTGAAGGCTTGATCGCGCGCATATAGGTGTGCGCGAGTGAGTGAGATTCTCCGGAGGTGGAATAAATAGACGAGCGAGAGAGAGAAGAAAATTTAGGTCTCGCGAGTCGGGCATCCCTCACGCAAATGGCCTCGCCATTTGCGCGAAAATAATACGCGGGAATTGGGCACATTTCGCGAGTGAGTGTAAGTGTGTGTGTATATATATATACGTGGATGTGATGTTGGCTGTACGTCGTCCGACCTTTCCTAGAGCTCGTCTCTTTTTATTCGCGCGAGAGCTCGACGGGCGTGTGGGCTATATTTTTATTAGTTCGCGCGGTCCGTCCGCAGCTTCTTTTTTTTCAGCCGTCAGTTTGTGCGTGCTCGGGAATCCTTATATATGTAGGATTTTTACGGCGAATAGAATAAGTTATGCTTAATTGGATTTGTATCTTATTTTATTCAAGAATTACAATGAACGTTCATAAAAAAAAAGATTTTTTTTAATTTTAGCCTAAAGAGAAAAAAAAAGTATACTTATTCTATTAAAACTACATTAATAAAATCTTAATGAAAAACTATATGAATTCTTTTATACGTATGCATAAGAGTTTCACTGCAGCCACTTTGACTTCCCCAAAAAGCCACAACCGACGGTCAATTGCATCTCCGAAAATAATTTCCTTTGATGAAACATTTAGCGAACTTTCTTCCTCAAAAACACACTCCGCCTCATGTATAAACAAGCGCTCTCTAGCTCTCTCTCTCTCTCTCTGGGTCCATCTTTCCGCAGCCGCGACTAAAAAGTCCTCATCCCCCGCGTCGACGAGGGTATACGAACGACGACAGGACGGAAAAAGGGAATAGGCTAACTCGATAAGAGCGTGTCCCGGACGGCGAATTTAATACAAAGAGCCGACGGCGGCGGCGGCAGCTCTTTCGTGAGTGTAATTCTTAAACGACTTCTTACGGTTCTAGCGGGTCTCTCTCTCTCTCTCTTTTCTCGCTGTTTGTAATTAAATGCGCGCGGGCACGTGCCAACATTTTGAGGACGTCACGGAGCCACCGGCAGGTTTTGTAATTTCTATTAGGTGGGGAGGGAGAGGTTAGGTGGATAGGTTTGCTCATTGATGGAGGTTAATAATTGAAAGGCAAAAGAAATATTTATCTGAGCGGGACAGATATTTGAATTGTTTATTATACAGAGGATAGATGTTACGTTTATAAACAAGAGAATCTAAGAATCTATAATATTAATTATAGAAAATCGGAGACATCGCCTTACAATTAGTCATGTATGAGCTAAAGCTCACTATTCACGTATGCATGAATAAACCACTCCCTTTGCATGTAATATTATTGCTAAAGGAAATAAATGAATAATGCTCTCCAAATAGAAACCACACTAGAGGAGAAAAACTAGACGTATAATTCATCAAACTTTAACACTAAAGAACAAATTGGCAAAGTACCTTTTCAAACACGAGATTACCCTAAAAACTAGGTCGCCCCCCTTCTCAAAATTCCAAAAGGCGCAGGCTTTTCACGCGCGCGCTTGCCGACACTGCGGACTTTACGCCCTCCGCATCTGCAGCCCTCCGTACACAGACATACACACACAAGTTATACGTGTACTTTAGCAAACGGGACGGCGCATCAAACGAAATTGAATATCCTTAGGAGCGAGAGACACGTTCGCGCGCGCCGCGCTAACGAAGTTTTTCGTCCGATTGCTGTACACCCGACGCCAGTCAAAGATCTCCCCGTCTGTCGGAAAGACGTCGATGGGGCGCGCGATATACCTGTGATGATGTGTCTCACTAAGAGAGGCTCTTTTGGAGTGTCAGAGGGAAATTGACGGGCAGACGGTGGTAGGTATTTGAATTTGTTGGAAAAAAGTGGCTTTTTCAGTATTTCTATATATTTACACCTATTATTTTATAAATTTAGATAAACTTGTCAAACAAAAAAAAAAGCTTAAAAATTATTCAGAGTCTGACGAATCTACACAGAAAAAAAAACAATCTGTCCTCTATAGTTGATTCTTTGCCCAAAGTATCTTCAAAATTAATTTCAAGCGCGACTTAACCCCCTAAAGTATGCGCGCACCACCGCGGCTTATACCCGAAAACCCAGTCGAAAAAGCTTTTCGCGTAAATATTTATACTTCTCCACGTGTGTGTATATGCGTTATTTCATATTTCATAATACGATAAACGTAATTCCCGGAGCTCGCATATTTCCGGCGAAAAGAACGAAATCCCCGGAAAATATTCATTACACGACTTTGCGCGCATTAGCTCGATTTTCAGAAGCGCGGGTCGAGGGTCGCGTCGCATCTCCCTCCTTTTTAACCTCGTCTACCCTATGCAAGCCGAGCGCGTCGTTTCAATGACGTATCCTCTCTCACTCGAGCGTTCGGGTTTATTGGCATAATTATGCAACGTTTGACGCTGGATACGCAATCACCTATTGATTATTAATATCCAGTCGCCGCGGCGCCATATTTGACGGCAAATAAAGCGCGCGCGAGACCTGTTTGATACCTAAATGTTTGTTCCTCCCTCTCTATATGTCTCTGTTCGCTCTCTCCCTCTCTCTCGTCCGTCGTTCGTGCTTACCAATCATCATTTATTCGGACGCGCGCGCACTTGACAAACGCATTATCCGTCGCCAAATAACGCGCTTAAAGTGCGAGCGCGCCCCTCTCTGCGAAAGCTTTCATGCGCGAGTGCAAACAAACGTCATTACACGCCCGAGTATATGCGCGGCAATTTTTATGTGTCGGTGGGAGCGTGGCGGAAAATTTTAATGCCGAAGGGATGAGCGCGCGCTAAAAGGTGCGTGTATTGTTGTTGGGATTTTTTTTTTTTCAGAGAAATCAGGAACGATTGCACGCGTATTTTATTTTATGTGCTCGCTCGCGAGTGATTCGGATTTATTTTCGTATAAATATTTATCGCGCGAAATCGGTGAATTATAGCGAACGATAGCCGCGGGAAAAGTTCGAGCGGGCCGATTCGGTTGGCGGTCGCTTTTTTCGGGGAAGTCGTTTGATAAAACTCGTTCTGGAGTTTAACGCGAATGTTTGCTTAATTGTTGAATATTAGAATACCAAATACTACGTGGGTGCATGCAATTTGCTTTAGAATTACGACGATTTAAATTAAACGAATTTCAATATAAAAAGAGGGAAAAAGGAGGGGAGGGGATAATTTTAATCTCTGTTGAATGAAATTAGTTTTTTTTTTTTTTTTTTTGTCATTGATAGTGAAGTCTTGGATATAATGAACAGTATTATAACAAAGTTGAAATAGATTTTTAAAAATTTAAAAATTGCAAGCTTCATAAATATTGAGACAACTAATTAATATTATTAATGAAATAACTAAACCAAAATATGTACCAAATCATCTCCTTAAAATGTCAAGTAAAAAAATCTTCCATATATAATCATGACATTCAAAAAAACGTATATCCACTTAGCGCCTCTCCCAACCCTCTTACAAAATCTCCACCCCTATAACGAAAGCTCAGATATATATCATAAAGCGTAGACTCACCTCACGGCCCAGCGATGAACGGGCATATTCCAGGTGCGCCAGAAGGTGTCGATGTTATTAGCGTTCCACCAGTCGCAGTAGAAGTTCCTGTCGGCAAAGTGCAGCATCTCGCCCATCAGATTCAGGTACGAGTGGAACGACAGGTAGAAGAAGCACAGCCACATTAGGTGGTTCGGTATCTGCGCAACAATCACAAACCCATCCAAAAAAATGAATATTTGACGTGATTTATTACCGCGTGGCACTCTGCTCCCCCTCCGATGATAATGACGACGACGATGACGATGATGATAATAATCATCGATTCGTCGAACGTGTTTTCGGTCGTCGCGTTATCGATCATTTAGCGCGCGCGGCTCGTTAACGGGATGCAAATTTTCCGCGCGAGAGACGCAGCGGCTAAAACGATTCTGTAATTTAACATCGCGTGTGTGTATATCCGCGCGCTTTTTTGCACCGTCATGCTCGTCTGGTTTTTTTTCCCAATGATGAAAGAGGATGTGCGGGTTTGTTTTATCAGGCGGCGATATTAACGGAGCGCAGTGGGGAGATGAAATTGGGGGACCAGCGCGTCCATTGGGTGGAAAAGGGAAATGTTTTTCGGGTTGATGATGTGGTAAATGATCGGCAGTTACATTATTATTGCTTTCCCAAAGAGAAAGGTTTGTAATGGTAAAACTTTTCGACTCTGAGATTTCGATGATTTTCTATATTTCCCAGCTCCCTGAGCCAAATTTGCGTTTTCTGAAAAATGTTTGTATGTATGTATTGTTGTGTATAAAAGAAATAAATAAAATGAAGTGAAAAAATAAGCGACGAGCGAGACACGAACCTGCGGACCCGAAGTTTTTAATCCTGCGCTCTACCACTGAGTTAACGTCGCGGTGCTACGACGAGTGCATCGCGAGCTAGTTATGAAGTTTTATGCTGACTGAGTGGTTTCTCGTCTTCCACGTTGTGTCCAACGACGACGGAAACCTCCGTGACAGTATGTACGTGTGTGTGTATGTGTGTGTGTGTATGTGCGTTATAAATTTGTGTTCCGGATAACTCGAAAATGGACAGAGATATAAAGTTCATCTTTGGCAGGTATATGGAGTTTATTTTGAAGTTGTGCAAGTTCAATTATATAGTT
>UXGD01002593.1:0-25128 GCA_900474315.1 Torymus auratus | reverse complement strand
GTTCCCATACAACATAGTAAATTTTCATAGTTAATTTAATAATATTTCATCAAGTATTTTTCTCCGTGTATATTTGCCACAAATGTGGGTTTGTCGCCCGAGCGAAGCGAGGGTGACAATCATACTTGTGAGAGAATTATTTTTCGCACGTGTATCGAACATTATTTTTTTACACTCCGTGTGCAAAGTGTCCACTTTGGCACGCTCGAATACAATAAATACGCTAAATCAAGCGCATAAATCAGGAGTGTGAAAAAAATATATTAAGCCTTGTTATATATAACAAATGTGTAAATATAAATATTTTCATCAATATAATTATATATAAATCATAAATTTTCTATAATAAATAATTTCTATAATAAATATAATAAATATTCTATAATATATATTAAATAATATAATTCTTCATATATATTGGAAAACATTGTTTGAAATTAAGCACTTATACATGCGACAGTCCTTAAAAAATGTTCAGTTATGAGGCCCATATATGGGCGTTGGTTTTCGAAAGTATTAGATCAGGCACGCTCGTTTATTGCCACAGTTCTGGCAACGCTGTGTGCCGTATTCGGCTTAGGCGCCGGGCCCACATATGGCCCATGTAATGGCCTCATGTGGCTTGCAAATGCCCACATCTGGCCCACATGTTGCCCATACTTTTCTAACACTATGGGCAATATATTGCACACAAAAATTTTTTTGCGCGGGTTGTAGCTATAAATTAAATAGATTTTCAGAAAATGGTTAATTTTTTGATAAAAGTTTGCTAGAAATACCGGTAATAACGCCACGCTTTAATCTTTAAATCTGCCTAAAATATGTTCAAGCTTTAGTAGAATTGTTAAGGCTATGTGTAACCATGAATTTCAATATTTTTTAAATCAACATTCAAGCGTCTATTCGGAAAAAAATTGTGTCAAGCACTCCGTACATATAAATCCTATATGCAGGATTTTTTTTAGTGATTCTATTAGCGCCTTCGTTAGTTATCTCGTTTAAAAAGTAGGTTAATTGCAGATTCCTAATTACCGACAGTACAATTTTTATTTAATTAAATAAATTCTCATCATTTTTTTGGAAAAACACATTTATCAAGCGCTCCGTATATATTAATACTATACTCAGATTTTTTTTTTATGATTCTATTGGTATTTTCATGAGATATCCATGTTGGAAAATTATGTCGGTATTTCACATCACCTTAACCATATAAATTACCTATTTTTTAGCTTAATTTATTAATTTTTTTCTTCTCTGTATCGCAGAAATCATTTCTTGCGACAACAAGACGTCAGCTTGGTAAAAAAGGTACCATCTCAGAATCTGGTTGTAAATGGTACCAATTCGGAAGCCAGTTCGAAAAGATACTAACTCATGAATCGAGTTCTTTTAACGCTTTCAGTCAAAAAATAAGGGATATGCATTAAATAAAAAAAAATTAAGAGAAATAAAAAAATTTTGGTGCTTATATATAGGCTTCTGTGACTGAAAGGGTTAATGAACTTTGTGGGTTTCAAAACGAACCTTAAAATAATCATAAAAATAGAATAAAAAATGCGTCAAATGTACAATCCAGTATTCCCTATAAGAAATATATTTCGTAATATAAAAAAAAATCTTTTTTTTACTTGATTTGTCTTCTTAAAGTTAAAGAAAAAAGACCTACTCGCGAGTTGGTACCTTTTCGAACCCGCTTTCGAATTGGTACCATTTCCAACCGGATTCTGAGATGGTACCTTCTTTTACGAAATCGCCGAAGGGGAGTGCATACCGTCGGCTTGGTGGAAGACCGCACCAACTCAGAATCCAGTTGGAGAAGGTACCAACTCGAAAGCCGGTTGGAGAAGGTACCAACTCGGAAGCCGGTCGGAGAAGCTACCAACTCGGAAGCAGGTTGGAGATGGTACCAATTCGGAAGCGGATTCGAAGAGGTACCAACTCGCGAGTACTTGTTTAACTTTAAGAAGTCAAATCAAGTAAAACAAAAAAGATTTTTTTTATATTATGAAATATATTTCTTATAGGGATTACTGAATTGTACATTTCATGCATTTTTTATTCTTTACCGTTATTTTAAGGTTCGTTTTGAAACCCGCAAAGTTGCTTGAAAAAACTCGATTCATGAGTTAGTACCTTCTCCAACCGGCTTCCGAATTGGTACCGTCTCCAACTCGCTTCCGAGTTGGTGCCTTCTCCAACCGGCTTCCGAGTTGGTACCCTCTCCAACCGACTTTCGAGTTGGTACCTTCTCGAACCGGATTCTGAGTTGGTACGGTCTTCCATCAAGCCGACGATACACCCTTCGCAAAATGAATTCTAGCGGGCCTTTCACAGTCCATTTCTGGTATCTAGAAATGAACCTCTGGGTTCCTAATTTCATCTCATATGCCCTTTCTCTTGAGATATGGTCAATTTCATCACAAATGTCCTCTATTTCGTTAAAAAATTACGTCTTTTCTATTGACTGTCACATTGCAACTATTTAAGATACGAAAAGAAGTAAGAAAAATTACAAAAGTATAGACAGTAAAAGCTAAAGTTTAAGCTCTGATTCGTTAAAAAACGTTAGTTTTTCAGCAAATTATAAGCAATGAAAGATAGCGTAAGATAATGATTAAAAATTTGTCTTTAACCATTTTCTTACGCTATCTTTCATTGCTTATAATTTGCTGAAAAATCAATGAATCAGAGCTTAAACTTTAGCTTTTACTGTCTACATTTATCATTTTTCGCCCTCGTTTTCGTATCTTAAATACTTGGCCCATATTTCAAGAAAAAAGGTTTATGCGATGAAATTAGGAACACGAGGCTTCATTTTTAGGTACCAGAAATCGAGTCTCCAATGCCCACCGGCATGCGGTCGTGCCTTGTACGTAAACGCGAAGCTTTTATATAATGGGGTGGGACGTAGTGAGCGAAACGAAGTCTGCAGGGGACACAGCCGCCTAGTTTAATGGAAATTTAACATTGAATCCGGATATCCCAGTAATTTAGGGTATACACGTCATCAAATTTGAAATTCGAATCGTTGACTATTTCAGATGCTCGGATCCTTAAATATCCAGACAGTCGATTTCCATGTCTCCTTTGTCGAAATTGTGTGTGTATGTGTGTTTGGATATGGGCATGTGCATGCATGCATGCACACACCTGTGTAGGTGGGTGTTATGATGTATGAATCATGCGAAGATGATGCAGGAACTATTTGAGAGCTATATGTATAGTAAAATGAGTTTGAAGAATTTGTTAATTCATGGTATAGTTTTATTGGGATTTGGTGTAATCGAAAGGATGGCCAAAAGAATCGACTCGACGTTCAACCTGCTAATGCTGCAGCAGATACTGAGTATGACGTTCTTTCTGTGCTTTGTGGCGTACAGCACATTGATGGTAATATTTTTTTACGAGATCTTACATAGATTTTTACTGAAGTTTTGGAAACCATTGCTCGAAGCTGTCCAATTTATTTTGTCTGTTGTAGAACTGGAGCCAACGAGAAAGCGCACTGATACTGACGTTCCTGTCGTGTTCCTTGGGAATGACGTTTCTTCTATTCGCGTACTGTTACGCAGGACAATGTTTACTTGACGAGGTATATTGTATACTTTCATTTCCTAAAATTTATAGGGCGTTATTAAATTTATAAATTTACAATAGCATTAAAAATTTCTTAGAGCTTATATTTATCAGATGCATTGTACAACAGTGCATGGTACAATCTGGAACCATTGTATCAAAAGTACTACTTGATCTTCATGAACCGAACTCGGATTCCGCTTGTCGTCACCGGCGGTAGATTTTACGTGTACTCACTGAACAGCTTTCTGGTTGTAAGTCAATAATCAGTTGAAACAAGAACAATCATTGCATTTTCATTTAACTTAATTGGTTTCATGCAGGTGATGAAGTCGGCAATGGCTTATATGTCCGTCTTACGAACATTAATTTAAGCGGAAAGACGGCAAGTTTTTCATGGTTTTTGATGAGTTGCAGAATTTTTTTTGTAAACTTGTATGTAATTACTTGTGTAATAAATGTAATTTTTAGTTGGATTTTTATTTCAGCTCTTATAACTTTTTAATAATACGAGAATTAAACAACAAATCGAAAGTATTTATAAATTAAAACTGAACGGTGACTAAATTGTTTTCAAGTTTTTTAATCATTTTATATGTATATACATATGTGTTTATCATGAAGGTGTGCGTTGCGTAAGTGAAAACTATATTTAATCTGTATTTTATCAATAACACGGATTTAGTGTTATTTTTACTCGCTGTCTCATAAGAATGTTATGAAAACACTGCAGTTTTGCTATCGAAGCTACAAAATTGTTATCCGTAGCTAAGTTATCGAAACAACAGTAGAACTGGCACAATATAGCGAGTAAATATTTTACTCTTTATTGGCTCTTAAACTTTAGTTTAGCAGAAAATTTCAGTTTGAAGTAATATAATTTCCGAAATAAAATTTATTATATATGTATTAAAAATAATTATATAACATTCGATAATATTATTCAATAAAATTGTTTCGTAGTCTAGAAGAATACTTTTTAATAATAAATTTAATAACATATGAAATACGGAAATACAAGAATAGAATAAGACTAGTGCGCAGATACAGAGAAACATAGGCGGTATAACTTTTAATTGGTCACATAAAAACAATGTATACGCGAAACACGCTGAAACCCTGCGATAAAATTATACTCATTTACTATTCACCCTCCGCAAAGCCTATAAAAAGTGTCAATTTCATATACACTGTAGGCTTTACACTGTACAGGAAATATGATTTAATAACGCATAATTACTGTGTATGGACACAGCGTTATGATCAGAAGATCACGAGAAGCAACGGCGACGAAGTTTCAGCTAAGTTTTTTTCTATCCTTTACACGCGGGTAGACAAAGAAAATGTTTAATTGCTCTTTGAGCTTTTGTCGCTTGCAATTTTCTTATAGCAACGGTTTCTTATAATATCTCTTAATAACGCGGACGTTTCTTCGCAATCTTGAGACTTCTACTGTGCAATTATAACATTTAATTTGTGCCAATTATTTTATTTTTGTGCTAGGTATTATTTTATTATTCGAAAAAAAAAACAATTATTTTTATTATAAAATATAACAGTGTCTTTTTTGTGACATTAAGAATAATTCACCGAAAAGATTAAATCTAAAATATAATTTATGTAATAATATAGAATCAATGAAAAGTAAATGATAAATATGATATATTCTTTTAACGAAGATTATTTTATAATATTAGTGCATGGGCAAATCCACAATACTTTTAACTATTATGTATAACTATTTTTAAGTTATCTAGGTATACTGCTACTAGCTTGCCGTGCGAAGCAGAGAAACTACAAAATAAGTTCTGCAATTGGTATAAGTACTCAACGCATCGTGCATTGTGGGGATGTATGAAACCAACGAATATAGACGCATATATAGAAGAGTACTCCTTCAGAAATTTTTGGACGAAATCTTTGGGTAACATGTCGACGTTCCTTACGAAAACTAGCACGATTCCGATTGCCACGAAGATTAGCGCATATCAGCGTTTGCCGCGAAAACTGGCACGCCCCATTGATACGCGTCGAATTAGACAAGCACGATCCGCTTGACTGCGGCAAAGACTAACACATTCCACTGATTGTAATGCAGGAGCCGATCCAGAAGCTTCGCTTGGGGGGGGGCGAAATGTATAAAATTATATATCTCTTCTTGTATAAGACGAAGTCACGCAGATAGTCGGGAGAAAGTAAGTTGATAATTCAATAAACTTCAAAACCAAAATAGCCATGGGATGTGGTGAGTTCCTGAGAGAAAAGGAAAGCGCGCAGACGGATGGGAGAAAGCTAGTTGATAATTAAATAAACTCCAAAACCTCGACGGTTTGGTGGGAGGTGCAGTTGCCACCTCGGCCGATCACCGAAGTTAAACAGAGTTGGACGCGGTTAAGTACTTGGATGGGTGACAGCGAAAAAACGCGGTCTTATTTTGCTGTTAAAATATGGATTAATAGGTTAAGGTGTGGATAAAATACAGTATCGGTAGGTATCCTCTAGCAGCAGCCTACGGAACTGTGACACCTAGACATTCAAACTGAAAATTATTCCAATACACCGACCTGCATCCCGGGGCGGGTTTTCCTAATCAGGATTTATCCCACGTGGTTTGCCTACAGGTTTTTCCCCGCCCCACAGGCATAACCATGGGCGAATGCGGAATGGAATGAGAGGTATAGAAAGAGTTGTAGGTAAAAGAGAGGTCCTCAGAGAATATATATAGGTATGACGTAAATTAATAGGAATGAGAAATAAAGGTGTGGGAGGATACGCGCGCTAGACCATGGCTGCGTATGGAAACCACACAAAAAAAATAAACTCCAATACCTAAAGAGCCAGGGGGTGCGAGTTCTACATAGAAGAGGGAAGGCACGAAGACGGTCGGAAGAAAGCAAGTTGATTATTAAATACACTCTCACATCCAAATAGCCGGCGAATGCGAACTCCAAGTATGGAAGAAGAAGGCGTGCAGACGCCTATTTATTTTGGTCTTTTTATTTCTTCAGTAATTAACTGGCTTATTCGGCTCGTTTACGTTCCTTTCTCTTCTATATGTACTCTTACCCTCCGTAACTCGTATCCCTCGGACTATTCTTTTCTATACGTGGAACTCTCATCCCCTGGCTATTCGGGTTTTGGAGATTATCCCAACCGTCTGCGTGACTTCCTCTTCTACGTGAAACTCGAATCCCCTGGCTATTTGGGTTTTGGCATTTATTTAATTGTCAAATTGCTTACTTCCAACCTTCTCTGTGCGGTTGGGGGGGGGGGGGCCCCCATCGCGCCGCCGGATCCGCCACTGTTGTAACGAAAAGTAGCACATTTCACGAGGTTGCCACGAAAACTAGCATTTTTCGCAAGAACACCTGCATTTTTTATTAAAAATATGTGACAAGTCTACATTACGCGCATGATAAGCGCAGACTCTATATGTATTAATAATAATATGACCCACTGAGCACGTTTATAGGGACTGTTACGGTGTACAACGGCGCCCAGGAGATAACTTCATCGCGAATTTGAGTGTACCAGGGCGTTTTTCGACCCACTGACAATGAGTGTGCACACCCTCTGGGAAACGGAGGACACTCAAATTTACGCTACAAAATATGATTTGCGACGAAATCGTCTTCTGAGCATCAGTGTGTCGAGGTGCACCAAAATAGTCCTCCAAAACGTGCTCAGCAGGTTGAAAAATCCCCTAGGTGCCCTAAAATTTAATTAAATTAATGCTCAAATACCTGAGAGACTGTAGAGTTAACAGAGAATACATCGTGTCTTATTCCCTTCCTTCACTCTTAAACAAAACGATGGCCGGATGTAAAAAATGATGGTTTTCTTTATTTTCATTATGAACTTTTCAAAGATATAGATAAGAAGAAAAATAATTATATACTCACCATAGAAAAAAGGCGCCGTCACACGAAATGTCCTAGTTTTCGCGGCAAGCTTGCTAATCGCGTTACTTTTCGTGGCAAACTTGCGAATCGTGCTACTATCCGTTACAAAGTCGCGAATTGTACTAGTATTCACGGCAAAGTCGTGAGTTGTGCTAGTTTTCGTTGCAGTTTTTCTGAAATGTGCTAATCTTCATAAGGAGGCCAAAAAACGTGCTAGTTTTCGTAAGGAGCGTCGATGTATAGTGCAAGATATGTCTTTCCAATGTAATCTGTGGGTAAAATCATGCTTTACGTGTTACGGCGGTGTTGCACTACTCGCCCATAAGAAGTGTTTTTCTATATGCGTCTATATTCTTTGATGAAATTGTCTAACCCGTATGAAAGAAAAAAAAAGCAAACGTAGTCAATCGTAAGAATCCGTACAAAACCGTACAAAGCTGTAGAAAACCGTTCCAATTCTGACATTTTGCAGTGTTAATTCCTACGGTTTTCTAAGATTTTATACGATTTGGACTATTTTGTACGGTTTTCTGCATTTATTATTTTCACTCAAAAATTTTGTTATGTAAACGAAAAGTTTAGGAATTGTAATAAAGCGTATGAAAACATAACATATAAAACCGCTTTAATCCGTGTATAAAAAGGTAAGAATCGGTAAGAGTTTTTTAAACTTACGGAAATATACGTGTTTATAGACTTTCTTACATTTTCTTTCGTTTTCTTACGTTTTCTTGTGCTTTCTTACGTTGAAGTTTTTACAGAAAAATTAAAGAAAATTTATAAATCGTATAAAAACGTATAAAACTGTACAAAAACGTACGAAAACGTACGGCACCGTAAAAAATTTGTCCGAATTGGAACGTTTTCTACAGTTTTGTATGGTTTCTTACGATTTCCTACATTTGCTTTTTTCCATACGGGAAGAAGGTACCATAATTTTGTAAATGGTACCCTTTCCATTGAAGATTTACATCCAGTCTAATTTCTGTGCTTCGCACGACAAGCATGAATAAATTAACTGTGGACTTGTCCATTAGATCAACGAATTCTCCAATGTTTCTAGATTCAGTTAACGAAGAAAAAATATTAAGATATTCTTTATAAATAAATTCACGCTCTGTGCCTCAATCCTTGAGAACAAAATTCTTAATCACCCTTTGTTCCTGCAATCCACGTACACCCCCACCAATCAACACTTCTACACTTGCATCACGATGATCCTGCCCTACGCAGCTACCCACAAACCTCGCCGCATCGTCATCAATGATTCACGAAGAAATCGTCGCTCTGTGGTCACTGCCTCGATAAAATATACATCGGAAAAACCGCAAAAGCGCAACTCACTGATAACTCCTCCACATACGAATGCCCACTGCACTACCGCGCCTGAATGAGATCTTCAGCGACCACGACGATGCTGAGCGAGAGCGCCGAGTTCGCCAAGGCGTCGAGCCTGGTGGCCTGGAACAGGCGCTTGCTGCGCGCCATCGGTCTCTGGCCAGCTGCCCGCTTCGACCTCCTCTTCGGCATCCTGAGCGGCTATTTCATCTACCATCTGCTGCTCTGCTACGTCACCCTGTATAAGGTGCTGAACCATTTTCTCCTGTTCACGAGGGTGATGGTGGAGATACTCACCTACAGCCACATCGCGTTCAGGTTAGTGCAACTGCGCAGGTACGGCAGTGTCTTCGGCGAGCTGTTCGAGGAGATGAAGAAGGATTTCACACCAGGGATGTACGTTTTCGAGGAGGAGAAGAGGGCGTTCTTGAAATATAACGTGTTAGGGAAGAGCATGGTGAAGATATTGCTGACTTTTCCGACCGCTACGTCGACGCTGTATTACATGAAGCCTTTGTTGTTTCGACATCTAGCACTGCGTATGTTGATGGTATAAGAGATTATGTTGTGGCGGGGATTGGGCTTGGCCGAGGGATGTGCTATGAAACATAGTATCATTTGTCAGACAATGAAAAGGTGTGGGATGATGGCTTAGTTGGAAATTCGGTCGGTTTTATGCGAAAGTAGCGCGCAATGCATGAGTCACAAAACGTTGAGATAGCTCTTCCATAGAAAATAAATAGCCATATCGCAGTTCTGTAACAACAATATTAATATTGCCAAAATTAATAAATACATAAAGATACATATTTCATAGCTCCGATTCACCATCTCCAACTCACCATACATCCTCCCCTCTCACAACTCCAGTCTTAACTTATCATTTTTAGGAGCTGTACGCTTGTCAGGCAAGAACGTCACCATCCCCTACATGATGCCCTACGGCTTCTACAAGGTCCACAAAATCTCGACAACGCGCGAGTACGCCCTGACCTACGCATCACAGTTCCCTTTCGCAGTCCTCGCCGCCCTTGTCCAGTCATCCACGGATTGTCTCGTGCTGACGCTTGGCTCTCATCTTTGCGGTAGACTGGCTGCCCTATCCGAGCGCATAAAGAGAATGAGGGTCGACGACGGTGATGAGAGGCGACAGTTCAGGACGGTCGTGAGAATCCATCAGCATCTTTTGAGGTGGGTTGATTGAGTGAAAATTGGTGGGAGAAGCAATGGTTAGTACTTAGGGCACGATAAAAACTATTATGTATAAAAGCATATTGAAAAATAAGTGTTTATTTATGGAAGGATGTGAAGTGAGGATATATATACTAATGTAAATCATATATGCGATGAGTGAAATTACAGATTTTGCTCAACCAGAATCGGTACTTTTTATTCCTTTTACACTTTTATACTTCAAATGCACATTTAAATGTCAGATGCATTTCTATATATCAGATGCACTTTTACACTTTTATACTTTATAATTGTACTTTTAGATGTCGGGTGCATTTCTATGTATCAGATGCACTTTTATACAATCAAGAATAATGGTTCACTATTTGCAAAATCTGAACTATATTGTATCGACGGCTGAGAGGAAGAAGAACGTATCTCGCGGGTGAAGAACGACGTATCTCGGCGCGAAAATGAAGAACGACGTATTTCGCCGTATACTGGCCGTGTACTGGCCGTAAGAGCGCCGATATACGTCGTTCTTCATCCTCGCGCCGAAATACGTCGTTCTTCACCCGCGCGCTGAGATACGTCGTTCTTCACCCGCACGCCGAGATACGTCGTTCTTCATCTGCACGCCGAAATGCGTCGTTCTTCATCCGCGCGCCGAGATACGTCGTTCTTCATCCGCACGCCGAAATGCGTCGTTCTTCATCCGCGCGCCGAAATACGTCGTTCTTCATCCGCGCGCCGAGATACGTTCTTCTTCCTATCAGCCGTCGGTATTAATATGAATAATCCTCAATGAACGGACGGAAATGACGCGCTTTCGAAATGTACGGGCAAATTGGTAAGTTAGGAGAACTGCACCTCGGTCGATCACCAAACTTACACAGCACTGAACGCGGTTAAAAAAGTGTTGGCTAGGTAACTTAAATATGTATTCGGCGTCCAAACCTTCGAAATGTGACATAAATATTTTAATCACAAGTATTCGCTGTGGCTACTGTGTGATGATTCTCGGCTTGTCCGAGACATAGAGATCTGACTAATGGGTCCTCTCAAGTTTCACATCATCAGAATAAAGAAAATTCTGGACCAAATAGAGGCTACAGGTGGATAAATCCAAATACATGTACAGAAAATAACAATTACGAAAGTAGACATTAATATGATCAAATAGTAAAAGAATATATCTATATGCCTGGATATTTCATTAATATCTTACGATATAAAAAACTTTAAAAAGGTAATAGTAATGGTATCTGATTTTACAGAATTGGAAAAAAGATGGAAGAATCATTAAGCAGCTTGATGTTCTTTCATTTATTGGTCGCAGCTACTTTGATTTGCATTGTCATATTTCAAATTCTAATTGTAAGTGTATATAGTCTTTCTTCTTCTCAAACATTTATTAGCGAATTATTAACCATCCAACCTTAAATAATAACAAAAAGAACCTGGTGCCGGGAAAAAGAGTCAACCTCATCAACATCTTCGTCCTACTCTCAGTAAACATTCTCAGGCTTTATACTCACTGCTGGATAGGAGAGTATCTAATCCAAGAGGTAGTTCAAATCTTTTTAGAAATAATACAACTCGTGTCACATTCGTTTTCGATCGTTGATTGCAATTTCAGAGTAATTCCGTCACTGAAGCATTTTACGAATGCGAATGGTACAACATGCAGCTGAAACATCGAAAGCTGATATTGCTGAATTTGCTCAGAAGTCAAACGCCGCTTCGATTCGTCGCCGGAGGGTTCGGAACGTTTTCTATAAACGTGTTCACAGAGGTAAAGTGCATTTGTTAGATGATTATTGCAAATCGGTATGTTTTTGCACTATTTTCAGGTGATGAAGACAGCTATGGCGTACTTGTCATTTTTGAGAAACTTTATATGAGTCTATTATGGGAATAGTTATGGAAAATTCCTTACAAGAAGTAATGAAACTATATTTGTAAATAATTATTATGTACATAGTATGAGTTCTTGTCACGAAAATGATTGGTATATCTCTATATTATGGATAAACAGATGATATGTAAATAGATTTTAACTGCAGTGAGTATAGTTTCGATTTATATGATTTTTTAAAATGGACAATAATTTTGCAAGCATTAAGTATGGAGAATTTTGTACAGCATCCTCCATTTTTATATTTCAAAGATGAAAAATATATGGGTTCTTTGAGAGCTAAGGTGGGTGTAAAATGAATGATTTTTTGCATAGTGCAACGTTTCGTCAAGAAATTCTCTGACCTCTTCAGGCTTTATTAATCAAACGTACCCTATTAGAAAAAATAACTCTGAAAAAATGTCATAAAATCTGGAAAAGTATAGCGAACTCTTTCAAAAATGTGAAAAATTGTGGAAAAATGTACTAAACTGTGTATTTCCATCACATTTGGAACATATTTAAAATATTAACTGATATTTACTTACAATCTTGTATATTTCTATATATGTTATCACAATTTTCCAGAAATTCAATATGTTTTTCAACATTTTCTAACACTTTCTCACAGATTCTTATATTTTTATACGACACATTTTTACAACAAATACTTGAAATATTTTTCACTGTAGTGTGCATAAAATGCGATTTTACACTTCTGTAAATTTTTAAAATCGCTTTTACGCCCCCAGTATAGAAAAATATCGTTCGATACTCATACTAAAGATGATTCTACATTTATGTGATTGTCGCCCGAGCGAAACCTCACACTCGTGCTACAATCAACACTTGCGTACTTGTATCGAAATATACTATTACGAAAACTTGTAATTTCATTTGTAAATAAAGATACTCCGAGCTTCCTATATACTCTGTAGGTTTCATGTTCTCTACAGAATAGCCCTAGCTCGCCATCTAGCACTTGTGAAAAGCTGTCACCATCTTAGGCAACAGTGAAAAACTGTCTATAAATATGAATTTTCATGAATAATGTTCCAAATATGGTAGAAAATGTACACTTTTCTACACATTTTCACAATAACACATATTTTTTCATATTTGGTCGCCCTTTCCCTCGTTTCTTATTTCCACAAGGAAAGTGAAAAACCAATATTCAAACAAAACTGGGTCAAACTGAAAAAGAACAGTGTTAAAAATGTAAACACAAAAGACAATATTTGCCAACGTATTAGTCTCAGGTGGTAAGCCTTTGCCAGTAGTGGCGTCGAGATTTGGTATTATGCAGACAGAAGTATAACGTGCTTATGTCGAGATTATTTACACTGTTATACATAGGTATATGCTGGATCTGATACACAAATATTAATAATCTTATATACAATATCACATACATTTAGAGGGTTGCAGATTTTACACTTCGTGCATCCGGAAATCCATAAGGGCAAAGTGTTTTCGAACTTCATCACAATATCAAACGTCTACTTTCTTTTTAAATATCTTAGTTATGTCTGAAAAAATACAGTAACTTGTTTTTTCGTTGAAATTGAAAAAGGTTTCAAGCATTAAATATTGTCGATTTTGTTATTTGAGATTATAACTTATTTAGATGTTTTTGTAAAAAATATATGTGATGAATAGGAATTTATTTAATTTGAAGTTTAGAAATTTGAAAATGTAACTTCAGATGTTGTTAGGGAATGAGACGTCGTGACTTCTGTAGCGAAGAAGAAAGATGTTGCGGACATTGGCTTTAACGTGTTCGGATCTCATTTTGAGGCACGGACCGCTACTCGGAAGAGCTTTATAATATTTTACCGTGATCTTAATTAATAAGCGTGTGGCGTGGTAACTTATATGTGTTGAAAAATTAATAAAGCTTGAAGAGGGCAGCATTTTCCGAACGAAATGTTACACTGTTGCTGCAAAACGCTGTTTTGCTGCAAAAATTGTGTTATTCATTTTACACCAATCTTGACCCTCTACCTATTATCTTCACTATTGAAAGCAATATATATGTTCTATGTTATATTAAAAAAATTATATTATACATTTTATATTTTAAAAAACGTATATAAAAAAATCTTATCGTATAAAATGGAAAGGTAACAATAACTTGCTAGCAGAAATACAAAAAGTAATACATTTATTATAATCTTTATTTCATACAAAAAGCCATTCGAAAATCCTAGAGATTTCTTGGACGAGAGTTCATGAGATCGAAGCTGCTAAGTATTGCGTTCGATCACTCGTGTACTTACAACTCTCTTTCTCTACTTGGTTCTTCGACAACCTACATTACAAACGTTTACTTTTTATAAGATAGAGGAAAAAAGACAAATTTCGAAGAGCTACGCTTATCGCCTTAGTCCGGTCCACATGCCAAATTCAATTTTTGCAAAACATTGTATATGTAGATAAAAATGATTCGTGCCTATTTCTTCGAGAGGACGTGTACAAAGAATTCGATGTCGCGTTTTACAATACTTTCGGTAAAAAATGCATGATCTACTAAGAAACATTCAATACTTTAAACATTATATTTATGAATGATATTTCCTCAGTGGGCATGGGAAAACTTTTTTAACGCACGTAGTTATAAAATGTTATTACAAATTAAAGTTTTCACAAACTTAACAATAACTTGCAACGTAGTCTGATACATTTTTTTCGATGATTTATTTATGTAAACGAGTACTCGTGTGTATGTGTGTGTATCTCTCTCTCTCTCTCCCTCTCTCTCTCTCTCTCTCTCTCTCTCTCTCTCTCTCACTCACATACTCTCTCTCTCTCTCTCTTTCTCGTGTATACATGTATGCAAGTAATATGTACGTGTAAGTGTGCGCGCGCGAGTATGTGTATATACAAACATGTTCGTTGCTTTCCTCTCATATGCAATATTACGATATTGCATTTAGTCGAATGTAAATTTGTTTTAAAAACAACTTTACCCTTTTAACTGTTTTAAACAGGTTTACCCCTTTTACAATATATGAATTAGGGAATGGTAGTAAAAACGCCATTTATATACAAAAATAACGTTAAATGAACTATCTAATAAATGACAGATTTGAATCTACTATCTGAACTTTAACCTAATGAAGAAGACTATATTTTAAATATGCGTCAAACATCGTTGAGCCAGTGTTTGACACGAGAAAACATTTTTAATTATCATTTGTACATTTACAAGCTTATTTTTTACAGTGATATCTGATTTACAGAGCAGTATGAAATACATTTTCTTTCAACAATGAAAAATGCATAATTAATACGCTTTATGGTATGAATATGGACGGAAGTTTATGGTGTACCATAATGTTTTCTGCCTATTTGCAGAGATTAAAAATGTTTTCTGGTACCCATGAAAAGATCCAATTGTTTGATGTCATCGCTTTTACTTATTTATATAAATACATACATTTTTACTCGCTAAATTTTATAATCAAATATAAACACAAACGCAAAGTTTTGTAAACAAGATTTGTAGTAGAACCTGGAGGCAAGTTAATTATTTGAGATTTCAAAATGAGATTCAGCTTTAATTAAAGATATGTTTTGATATAAAATCAAGCATTAACTAGAATGATTAAAATTTTATAAAGACAATGAAAATAAATTAATGATTCAATCTTAATATTAAATATGGAAAGGTTTCGTGCCATCAATATATTATAATTCTGCAATTAGAATATCAATTAAAGCCATTATTTCATTAATTTGGACGTTACTAAACTTATCTATTGAAACGCCATTTAAATTAAATTTTTTAAATAATTTCACACATTGTAATTGACAAATTAAAATACCAATTAAAGCCATAAAATTTAATTTTTTAAATAATTTTGAAAAGAAATTCTCAAAACGCTTCTACGAAATTATCACATTTAACAAAATATAATTAGAAAAACATTTCAACCAATGTTTATAAACTTAATACCCTTGTAAGCAAAATAACAATTTTTTTTGAAGCACCAAACCGCTCCAAACCGTCTAATAAAATCAAGTGAATGCAAATTAAAACGTACTAACACTTTAAAATACTCTTCAGTGTTCTTTACATTTCCGCATTAAAAAATAGAAAAACATTGATGTACTAATAACATTAGTACTAATATCCTTAGACTCTAAGCGCCATTTTTTTCACAATGCGTATCGCAACTTTTATACGAAAATCTACTACTTATTGCTGAGTCTTAATAAATTACGTTTTTAGTAGAAATAAATCTTAAAATAAACAAATCTATATGAGTAACTAATACTTACAAAATTTGTCGTTATCGTAAAGAACTAAAAACGCAATTGAATAAAATATGGCGATGAATAAAAAAATCAAGACGTACATTTATCATGTGTGTGTAATTAATTAGTGACGATGTTATTGGCAAAACATGTAATGAAAGAAAATGGCACCCTGAGTAGAAGAAGCACGGTATTATAAAAAAAAGTCTTAGCTGAAAATTAAATGCAAACTTGCTGTAGATAAAATTGTCAGCACACACTTAACTTTTATGTATGCTTTTTATTTTCTTCAAAATACTACCAAATTCATGCAATAATTATTTTAAAATGATCTGAAATTTTTTACAATTGACATATATCAAGCTCTTTAAAAATCTTTAATTTTTCGATATTACTTGCTGTGTTATGTTATAAACTTTTGCAGTCTTTGAAACTCGAATATTTCTAAGAAAAAGTATACGCATATTCACTAGAGTCTAAAAATCAACGCGACAAAAATTCATCGTCGCTTCGTTTCAGTAGAATATGAGAGAAGCCATCGTTAAACTTTATACTCTCAAAAATGTGTCTCCTTCGAAAAATGTATATGAAAATTTGATAATAATCGTCGCTAAATCTACTGAACCTATCGTTCTGATTATTATGTACAACTTTAATTTTGTTCTTACTCCCTGCACAATGGTTCCAAGAACGGACACAAAGAACCGTATGCGTTTGCCCACGCGATAAAGATACGAAAAATAATGTATTGACAATTAAATGAGTAGCTAGATACAAATTACATCTACAGTTGTAATCATAGTGGAGTCTGTGTCTCAGTCGTTCTACATTCACATGCATTTTCACATATTAATGTAAGACCAGTGAAACGATCTTTAACAAGAAACTATTTATATTGTAAAGAAGAAATGAGTAACGTGGCCATTTACATTTCCTTCAAGAGGATGTGCAAGTCTCGAATGATTTCAGAATATAGGTATCCTTATCTTATGAATTTTGTCAACCTTGGTTGAGTCAATGTAAGATTTGCTGAATTTCAATCTCATTCCCGATTGAAACTTAAAAAATGAATATCAATACTTTCAATAAAGAAATAACAATTTTCGTAATCACACACGAAACCTGTTGCACTCCATATTCGAATCTTCTCGTTTAATATTGCAAAGTTTATATACAAGTTTAATTATTGCCAATCAAAACTCATTCTTTGCTCCGGTCGAAAAAGTAAAGAACCTTTGCAGTGTACCAGCAAAGTATACCCAAGAAACAATGCAATATTAAACCTCGTACAGAGCGCAACAGGTTCCCACCGCAGACCTACCCCATCTTTCATATCCTCTCTAATGCTGAATACCACATAATCGATCCTCGACTTTCCTCTCCCATCCACTACACTACGAGTGTGACGCCCTCGACGGATTCTTCTTATCCACGCTCGTGCTGTTGACCTGGTAAGCGTTCACCTGACTTCTCAGTGTCTTCGACAGCCCAGTCACTGTTGCCGCTGTTGTCGTTGTCGTCCCCGGCGTCATTACTGACACTACCGATGACGACGACGAGGACGGATGCTTGTGCGTGCTGTTGGTCGTCTTCCTCGGCGGCTTAGATATCTGCGTCGTCGACAGTCCACTCACAGGGTACTTGTGCCGACTGGAACTGCTGCTACCGCCACTGGCACCGCTGCTGCCGTTTCTCAGATTCGATGATGAGGACTCGCTCGGGTGTTTCGGCAAAACAAACGCCTTCGTCTGCTTGAGAAGGTAACGATCGTTGCAGAGCGCCGAGATCAGAGGTAGATCAAGGTTGCGGCTCTTCTCGCGCAGGGTCTTGATGTCCAGCATTAGATCATGTTGGCTCGGCTGCTGCTGATGCTGTGGCTGTTGTTGGTCCGGTTTCTGAGACTGCGCCGGTAAGTCCTCGCTCTGTCTGCTGCCGTTGCTGCTGCTCAGGCACGCTGACTGACTCGGAGCGAGGGTCTGCCCAAAACAAGAGCAAGGTTTCTATTATTCGTGGAAATATTAACAACGTTAACATATTCATCATCATTCCACCAGAGCTTCCATAAACACAGAACTTCTAATATCATAAACCAAGAAAGAAAATATAATATACAATAAACATAATATAGTACCTGAAGATCATATGGCGGCGGTGGTGGTGGGGGCGGCAGCCTCCGGTGCTTGGTCTGCGGCAGCGAAGTCGCGATATTGCTGCAAGGTTTCGACGTCCTACCATGAGCCAGCGCGAGCGACGACAACGAAGCCGACGTTGCATCATAACTCTTGAGTATGTTCTCATGACTCCGCGTTCTAGAGAAGCTCGTGTGCGGATGATGTCGAGCGCTGACCGGCGGCGGAAGTGGCGGCGGTGGTGGCGAGGCGTAAGCGCCGCTGTCCTTCCTGTAGCTCTGACTACCGCCTCCGCCACTCGAGCACGTCAGACCGCTGTAGAGTGAGCTGGTACTCGCTGCGTACTGACTGCTAGGGTTACCATAGAGCAGGTAGTTACCACCGACAGAGCTGTTGGTGTCGCTCAAGCTACCTGCCAGGTTCTGGTTCGAGGCGTACTTATTGGAAAACGATGACAGCGACGAGTTGTAGGCCAAGTACGGCGTGCTCCGGTAGGTGAGGGATGATTTGTTGGCCGCTTGGAGAGGATAAGGTGGCGGTGGTGGGTAGGCTGCCATAGCCGCTAAGAGGGAACCCTGCTTGGCGTCGATATACTCCTGCTTGGACAGCGCCGGGTCTTTCAGCGGGAACATGACATAGTCGACGTCAGAGTAGAGCTGCTGTTTGTACTGCTCGATCTGGGTGCGGGCCACTTGACTCGTGTACACGGTCGCGAGCATCGGGGACGACGCTGCAGCCGTGGAGCTAGAGTTCGGCGGACCGGGGTTGGATATCCCGTGCGGTGGCGGGGGTGGCGGCTGCCTCTGTTGGGCCTGGTGCTGGGCCTGTTGGGGTGGCGTGAGGTAGGGTAGCAGCACGGGTCCCGTACGCGAGGCGTGCACGTCCAGGTAGTTGTTAGGACCGACCACGAGAGCGGCAACTGGAGCGTGCACTGGTGTCGGTTTCATCTTGTCACCAGGGTACGTCGGCGGTTGGATTCTAGCAGGTGGCGGTGGTGGTGGTGGAGGTTCTCTCGGTGTGACTGCGTCGTTCCTGGGTGGTGTAGGCGGTGGGATCTCGAACCGCTCGCGTGGACAGGTGTAGCTGGGAGGTGGGGGTTTGGGTATCGGAGGCTGGACTGCATGTAATCCAGGATATGGTGGCGGTGGTGGTAGCTGTCTCATCTCGCTATCGCTACGTGGTGGCGGGGCCGGTGGTGGTGGCATGCGCACGTAGTCGCAGTCCGAGTCCATCGACGTCGCGATGTTCTTGCGTGGTGGGTAACGGCCAACTATCAGATCCGATAACTCGTCCGCGGAAAGCAGGGGACCGAGCTGACCGGATGGATCGCTGCCGTCACCCCGGAAACTGCCCGCGCTGAGTATGCTGTTGCTACGCGAGCGCAGCTCGTCGTCGTCGTCGTCTGGTTCGTCAGGCTGACTTTGGATCATCACCTTATCGACGTCATTGCCACTCACGATGTTCATGACATCATTCGGGCTGTTGTCCTGCTTCGTCGCTGGCGGTGGTGGTGGTGGTAGCACCGGCTCGTCGTCACCCTGGCAGAGGCTGTAGATGGGTTCTTGCTCGTCGTCAGCGCCTTGACTGTAGCACGAGCCACTGGTCTCCGAGCGCAAACCGCTGTGGATGGTGTAGAAGCCCGAGGTGACCGAGGCTTCGTCCGTTGTCGACTGGACGGATGAGTCGTTGGCCATGGGCTCGTCCAACATCTCGCTGCTGTGCAGCGTATAGACGCCGCTCGTTTCGCTAGCGATGTCGGTGCCTAACAATGGTAATGATACTTTTAATGCTCACCTACAATTAATTTAACTCTTGTTGTTGTAATAAATATCATACAACCGAACCTAACTCTCATCGTTTGTAGTCATTCCCTACTATTGGTAATCCATCCATTTTATACATATACATCAATATATACCGTAAAATTGGGTAAACCAAACAGATTTTTAAATTAAAATATCGTTAAAAATTGTCAAGTTTCAAAAAGATATAACTATAGTTTCCTACTTATTTATTAAGGCGCTATATTGACAAATTTAAAAAAAAAATGACTGTTTACAAAAAGTTATTCGATATTAAAAACCTGCCAGATTTCCCTCCTAGAAATGCTCTCTTAATCCTATTTTACGGTACTCGTTCAAGCTTATTTTCGTTTACAATTATCACGCAAAAACATACAATTCTGAAAGCTCATGCATCACTATTTTAATTTGTGATTTGACTCTCCGCAAGTTCATTTCAAATCATTTTAGCAAGCTTTTGTAACCAGTGTGCCATAATAATAACAATATATACACTGAATCCAATAGCCACTACACAACATTCGCTCTCAAACCCTCACCCTCATCCACTTACCAGCATATTTCACAGGCTTGTTGCACCTATCGTACATGGCCTCGGCCGACAGCGCCGAGTTCTGGGCCGTGTGAGAGTACCCCAGCTCCAAGCTAGAACTCGCTGAGGGTCTCCTCCTCCCGGACGCTGCGGCAGCGGCACTCAGTATCGCCGCTGTGGTACTTCCAGTCCCGATGACCGAAGCTACGCTCACGACGACAGTACTACAGGAGCTACTGCACTGGGATCCCAGCGCTGGTCCAGATACACAACTGGACGACGCTGTGTCGACTTCTGCAAGGATCAGGCTGGTGAGACCAGGTCGCGTCGGAGATGGGATCGGACACTCACCATCGCTCGTCGTTATTGTCGTCGTTGTTGATGACGTCGTTATCGTTGTTGTCGAATTACTTGTAGATGAGATGGCAGCGGCAGCGTTGGCGAGGGAATCCTCACCGGAGCCACTCGAGGCCGGACCGGCGTCTGGCTCGTCCTCGCTGTGCACCCGGTCGCTGACGATACCCGAGGTCGTGTTGGATGAGGTGCTGGAGATCAGCGAGATTCGCTGGTCCGCGCGTGAACTGCGCGTCGTTAGGCTGAGCTTGCTGCGCGTTGGGTAGATGAAGGATTCGCGGGCTGCCTTGCGTTCTGGAATGGTGAGTAAGTTTTTTAATATGTCCATTCTTTTCTTTTTAAATTTTCACTTTTTTTTATAAACCAGAATTGTGTTCTTACCCTCTTCCTCGCGCATCCTGGCCTCGCTGACACGAGGTGCTATGGCCATGAAGAACTGGTGGGTGTCACGACAGAGGGCTAGCAGATGCTTGCTCTTGTCGTCGCAGCCGCTGAACAGTATAAGCTTGCCCGGACGATCGACCGCGCGAATTTCGAACTTCTTGCGCTGAAATGACAAAAAAAAAATGACGTTTGGATAAATAATCTGTATATTAGTTTGGTTTTATATATTTTCACGATAGGATGTATACTAATAAATATTATTCAGAGTTTCAATGGATTTTTCCATATGCACATCGATGAGAATGTTCATGTCCCTATTGAAAACTGAGATCCTGCTCCAGATGCCTCGAAAAAATTACATAAATTAAAAATCAGCTTCCTCAATATCGTAAATCGTTAGGATGTTATATCTCCCAGATGAAGTAAGCAATACACATGTAAAAGTATTTTATACAATTTTTCAATTTTTACAAATTTGTTACACGATATCTCACCCGAGATTTCATCTCAGAAATCACCTGAGATCTCATATTTAAAATTTTTATATACTGAAAAATTGTAGAAAATGCTTCTACATGTGTATATTTAATTTACGCAAGTTTTTCGGAGCATCTGGAGCAGGATCTCAGGTGAGATTTTGGCGTGAGCTTTTAAATAAGATCTCACCTGAGAAATCACCTGAGATCTCACCTGAGAGTTTTCAATATGGACGTACGAACGTTCTTCTACATAAAATCAGTTTATATTTACGGTTTAAAATGAAATTCATAAAATAGTCCCTTGGTTATTACAGAACAATATTAATATATAAATTTTTAAATGTCTAGAAATGTCAGTTCATGTTACCCACGTATAGAAGTGGTATCAATCTTACAATATCCCGGCCCCAGTAAGCCTGCTCCACTTTAATTTCCCCCATTCAGCGATCGCTATTCCTTCAAACCGTACCCCCTTCAAAATTCCAACTCACTCTCAACATACCCACACGTACAACCACTCAAAGCTCTAAAAATGACATATAATACTCACGTCGAAGCTGAGCTTGCCGATGTTGTTCCAGGCAAAGTCCATCTCGTCGTCGCCATAGACACGCACGCCCCTGGTGCAGATGGCGAGAAGGACGCGTCCGGGGCCCTGCTCGCTTTTGCTGCGTCGCAGCCGGTAGAGGTGGGCGTTGAGCGGTGCGTCCAGGAGCACCGCCTCCCGGATGTAAGCCATCTCGGCGGCCTCGCGCGACATTCCGTGGTTCGAGCGGTGCTGGGCCGCCAGCACTGACGGTATGCTGTCGTCTTCGCACAACTGTGGGGTCACACGGTTAGTTTTTTATATTGAAAAAATGGGTACTTATATATATTTATGAAGATTATTAGAGCGGAAGTGTTTTTGGAGTTTTTTTTACAGGGTGCACTGGCTGGTGCGAATTAGTCGAATAGAAGATTTGGGGGTGTATTAATATTGTAAAAGTTGCTGATGTGATGTATTGAAACATTCTTTATGAGATGCAAAATGTATTATAGTATATCTGCAAACTAACATGTTACTGAAATTACATAAAATCTATGGAAAACCTACTGTCATGGTAAAATGTATATAAAAATCAGAATAGTAATTATATAAGAGAAGTATGTGAAAATAAAGATTGTTGATGGTGTTAAAATTAAATATAGTAGAAAAATAATTTACTTATTTGTGTTACAGAAAATGAAAATACTTTGCAAGAATCAAGCCACATTGAACAATAATCATTTACGAGAAAAAAAAATCAACGAGAAAAACCATTATAGTGGGACTCGACATATGAACGTACACCGTGAACAGTAAGGCTCGTATACGAATGCACGTTTTTCTTTTGCACAAACCTTGAGCTTTTACATAAGATTAAGTGGTATCTGACACAAATAGCGAGAAGTGTCGAGAGACGAAAACACGAAAATATACGCTCGTTACAGGGTCGCCTTGTCGAAGGAAAAAAAAATTTCTAGGTCATTAACAATACATTCTTTCCTCGTGATTCACGCCTGAATCCGTAGACTCTAAAATCTCTTTTCTCTGCGGTCAATTTTTTTCTTTTTTACGTCATACCCTCAGCGTGAATCATTAGATTACTGCTTATACATGGTAAGATAACCATTTCCGGAATGCGTCTAAGGTGGAGCAGATAAATTTAAAATATGCGCGTATAGAATTTGAATTTTGTTAATACCAGAATCTGAAGAATGTTATTGATCAGTGCTTGAGAATTCATAAGCAAACATGTACATTGAAATGGGCACAAAAGCGAGCACACATGATCGGAATGTGAAGTAACAATGTAATATCAAACATCATCGTAAAAGCTTCAAAATATCAAATACACTTGTGGATTCTTTTCAATTATGTCGTGTGAATAGTAAATAGCAAAGAATGTTCCTGTTAACTCATATCTTCTCAAGCAAACATTTTTGTGTCGATGGAAATTTTTGCCTAGAAAACTTTTCATCGCAAAATTTAACAAAAGGTATCATTGCGAAGTAAAAACCTTGATTTTTCAGAATCCATGGTCTTTTTACAAAAATTTTGAATGGGAGATTCAATATGACGGTCGGAAAACTAAAAAAAATTGGTTCGCACATTATATTATCGATCCAAAAGTCCGCTTGGAAAGATATGGATTAAGAGTAAGTTTATTAACCGAATAAACAGTTCTGGTATTTTTTGCTAAAGTCTCAATACAAAAGTAACAATATAAAGCACGTTTTCACCTTCAAACTGATCCATATCTCAAGCTTGTATCGTTTAAACCTAGCAAAATGTTTTTCTACGGCATATGTAACAATAATATAGATAATTCGAAAGTTCAATAAAAAAAAGTACAGGTTTCATCAAAAAAATCTTCGATTACATCTACCTCTTTCCTTCGAAGCCAATAATTTTTACCTACTTACAAATCTCGAAATAAAAACAAAGAAAAGAAGTTTTCAACTTACGTGGGCAGGCAGGAAATCGGAGAGCTTGCAGTATCCCTGTCGCCTGTTGCAGTCCTCGGTGTAGTTGCCGAACTCGGCCTGTAGCGCGAGGCCGGCCAGGCTGAGCCACGGCCCCACGAGGGCCGACGTCTGCAGCGGGTGCTGGGGTGAATCGTCCCCCTGCCAGTTCTCCACGCAGCCGCCGCCGTGGCGCACGACGTTGTCGCGCAGCTGCAGGTAGTAGTGGTGTCGTGACGTGACATCGCTGCATGAATTAAAGAATATATAGAGAATTATAGTATTGGTATATTGAGGTTTGGGTTGGACCAATCGGAAAAGGTTATGAGGATTTACCTTAAGAGTAGTGGTGTGTCCACGTAGTAACGCACGCGGAAGTAGAGGACGAATGCCGGACGGCCGCTGCTATCTAAGCCCTGAGGAAAGAGAGCAGATTTTATTTGTTATTATATGGTGGCAGACTGTTCGGAATTCGAACAACTCGACGAACTCGAGTCAAGCCAAACCCATTACTCGAACGTTCTGAACTACACGAACTTCAATTGAATAGTTCGAATGAACGAACAATTTGAAGTGATCTATCGATTCAAAGTCCGATAGAATAGTTAAAAATAATCGAATTATTCAATACGACCAATCGCTCATCGGCTGAAAACGACATTTATGCGTTAAAATTTATACAATAACTGTGATAATTTTCATAACTAAAATATGACTTTTTATATAATACTAACAAGAAGATGATCAGGGGTGCGGGTCCTGGATTTGGCTAAAACTGCAGGAGGTACTTCTTTATGTCAAATAATGAGACACGT
>UXGD01002592.1:0-25138 GCA_900474315.1 Torymus auratus | reverse complement strand
CTTCTTACTCTATTTTTAATAGCCTATAACTTTTATAAAAATCGACACTTTTTAATGAAACACAGGTTAAATTAAAGCTTTTTTTGCCTTCTTTTATAAACTTTCCATCCCATTTATATGACAGAAATATTCAGAAAGCTATAGCCAAAGAAAGAGACCACATTTTTATCAAAAATTGGTCATTTTAGACATAAAATAGCTTGGGTCTCGGAACGAGAGGCCCATTCAGAAAAACCCCGTGACATGTGTCTCATTATTTGTGATAAAGAAGTACCTCCTTTAGTTTTAGCCAAATCTAGGACCCGCATTCCTGGTGCTCCCCTTGTCAGTAGAGCCTGAATAGGATATTTTGAGATGCTCAATAGTTTCGCCACAAGATATGGACAATAAATATAGGTCTAATATATGTGACTCCCAGGTTTGATCAGGAGTATCCGGACTATATGACGGCATATTATTTAAGTAATAAATTAGCAAATAATAAATAATAACATATGAATATGACGGAGCCAGAGGTGTGTGTGTGTGTGTGTGTCTTGCATGTATGTGTATGATGCAATGAATCTTGATAACGTAACGGTAAATGCCTTTAGCTAAAAAAAAGTATTAAACTTTTTTCTTTATGAAAAAACGTAGATCCATCAGTAATAAAATATAGTAAAAAAATCCTACGTTGAACTCGTAAAATGTGTATATTCGTTTCTAAATTTTTTATACATTGGTGGTTGAAATATCAGACAAAAATGTAATATTTATTACAGTATATGTAGTGTTCCAAGTTTATTCTCATAATTATTCATTCTTTTAATGGATAGTACTTTTTTAAAATAAAATTTTTCTCATATAAAATTTGAATAAATGTGAATTTTTTCTGTGGATTTTGATATTAATTGCCTATATTTTTCTTTTAACATGTTATCTAAATCTTCTAGAAATATGACCCATGCATCAGTACAACATTATTAGACTGAGAAGTAAGAAATTTCTCGAGTATTATTTTAGAAATGCGTATGCAATGATGGTTTTGTACAGTGCCTGACCAGATCAAGTCTTTTCTACTGGACTTAATATTTTTCGATCGAATCTTATAAAAATATTTTTTATTTATTTTTTTCAATTTTTTCAAAATTAATTTCTTCATAAGTAATTGTTTAAAAAATGAAAACAGATATTGCTTATTTCAATTTTTAATGTTTCAATTCTATTATACAGTATGCGAATTTATTAATCATACTATAGAAACTATAAAACATTATTAAACAGCGTATAATAAAAACGGAAACTTTATGTTAGGAGTGCTGGTATCATAAAAAACTTTGTTTCATTTTTGCAACGTAACTGTTCTCTTTTTTCCACATTACAGCGTGAAACGAAAACGGCCGCGTAAATGTAAGGTGTGGAATAAAGAAGTAGCTTGAATGGAATGAGTGATGGCGATAGCGCATGTCTTTCCAGACAAGATACATTGTGCCGTGAATATGTATCGATGCTGCCGATCGAAAGCCTACTTCATCTTCGGGCTAATTAAGTGGAGTCAGCTTGAGACTTTGAGGCTACAAGCTAGCCATTTAGGGGGATAGGGATGCGCACTTTTCTTATGAGTCGCTCTTTTTCTCGCGCTCTACTTTCTCCGAAAGTGGATGTATTGTCAAACATGCAACAAGAGGGAGGAAGATAAATTGCGCTTCCAACTTTTATAAGGCTGTTAGAAAATGTTTTAACTTTCCTGCAAGATGTGAATACAGATTATAGCTGATTAAGTAAAAGTCAGTTTAATATAAATTTCTCCTCCGCTTTAAACTGTCATCTACACGAGAATATAAAATAATTTATCATCTATGTAAGTTTTAGTAGAACCTGAATTAATTCTATATAATGATCTCCTTATAATTAAATAGTTGTGGTATTTATATATAGTTTACATATATATAACACGAACAGTAAATTAAATTGACCTCAAACAATCGTAGAGCTGCGAAAATATCCTCATTTCATCATTTGGGGCAGTTACGGAAAGACCACTCCTCGTATAGTGGACTAACTATTTTATTACTCAAGCATTATTAGTGCACACTTGAATGTGCCCTCTCCTCATTCCTCTTTCCCTCCCCCCTCCTTCTCTCCCTCAACTTGACTCGTGCGACTACTTGCCAGATGGTCGAAATCATGACATTAGTGGCCGAAGGAGTTTCCTTACATAATGATCTCGAGGAGAGCTTTAACGACTGTACTTCGCGTCTTCGACTTTCACCCTGGAGCGAGGGAGAGGGAGAGGGGGGAGAGAGGAAGCAAACTACTCCACCACTGCCATTTGCCTTGCCCGGTAGATTAAAGCCGATTAAGTAGCTTGAAAAACTCTTTCCCCGCTCGGTTTATATTTGGTTACTTACGGAAAAAACAAGGAGTAAAAGAAACTATGGGAGGAAATAATTACGCTATCTCGGAAAAAGGAGTCGGAATGCACGTACAGACAATTAAAACAATTAATGCTTTTTCGTGATGTCTAATTACGGTTTATTATACTGTTATTTGAAAAGCTCTTTTTATTTTCACGTGAAAACAAGGTACCTACTAATAAATAAAGTATAATCTCATAATTCAATCACAATATTATCAAGCTTTTTTGATAAACATTACTTAACTCATTTTGGAGAATTTATTCGCATTGTTTGAACTTCCTAAAAAACCACTTTCATCATTATAAATATTTAATCACCCTAATAAAAATCAAATCATTCAAATATTTCAAGACAAACCATGTATTATTGAAAAATCTATTTTTATCGCGCTCTTATAGCTATGATAAAACCTAAATTACATTGCGTATTGAAGAAAGCCAATATTTTTTTCTATTTCTTCTTATCGTTACACGAAAAAATTGTGAGAGATAAGACACGAGCCGAGAAGCGATTAAGCGAAAGTACGAAAAAAAACGCTACGAAAAAAAACGAAACAAAAATTAAAGAAGTACGCGGGACAGGGCTATATCGTAAAGGGGAAAAAAGAGGACAAAACGAGAGAAAAGTAAGCGCGCGCAGTTGGTGGGAGTAAATTAACGAGAAGCACTAAAAGAGCGAGCACGAGCGAGAGGGAGAGAGAATGGAAGGGCAAAACGAGACGGAGCTCATAGAGGCGAGAGAGGAGAGAGAGAGAGAGAGAGTGAGAGAGCCAATAAAAAGTTTCTAACGGGAATAATATTGGTCTCGAAGGTGTCTATCGCACCGTTCGGCGGTCATACAGCCTGCCAAGCTCGAGGGGGTAAAACCCCTGGAAAAAGCGCTATCAGCCTGACCCAAAGACGAACCAGCCTATACATATATACAGCGACTGAAAAGGCGCTCAAGATCTCGTTAAGTCGTCGATCAATTTCCGTTTACTCGTCGCGGCGGTGCAACGTGGCAGCGGCGATTATGCCTCTCTCTCCTTTTGCCATTGCTGCGCGCAACTGCAGCCGACACAGAGTCGCGAGGTGTTTGCCTGTAGCCTTAACTGCCGGTATATATACGTATAGCCGGAGATTCTCTCGTTAAAGGCCACGGCGATGGAGTTCCTCTCTCCCTCTTCTTTGAATCAATACCGTCTCTCATCCGTATCGCGAGTCCCCCACTCTTCTTTTTTAAACCGGGATACTCCATATCCTCCGAGTGCTTTAGCGCGGGCGAAATTTCCCCTTTAAAGCCGTTAGACGTGAAACTGAGCAGCTATGATTGCATTACAGCCTCTCCCCGCGCGGCTTTGCATAGGAGTCTACAAATAGCGCAGTCTTGGAACTTTGCTGAGAGACGCGACGCAACCTCAAAAGAAAATGAGTAAATCAACTTATTTTAGTTCGCCTCTTTTGATATTGAAAATTGGATATTATAAGAATAAAAAAAAAGAAGAATTCCTGTGTCGTTTGCACCATGCGAGCTACCTTTTCGGGTATATTTTAATCAGGATTTTTTTACCGGTATTTATGATTTTTAATCACGAATTCGATGGGAGAAAAAAAATCGTATTAAATTAATGCTGAAATCCCGTCGGTTTCGATGATTAACGCGCGTGCGCAGAAGGATAAATCTTCGCGGTAAAAGGAACCGTCATTTTTCAAGCCTTAGCAGTGAATTTCCATCTGAAAAAATTAAACCGGCAGGAGTACGCGGGCTTGCAGCGGGTCGCGCACACATTTCTCTCTTTCAAGTCCACGCGTGATACACGGGAAACGAGCCACGCACTAAATAACGCGTGGAGCGAGGAGAAAAAAATTAGCAAGCTCTCTCTCTCTCGTATAGCCCGCGTGCTACACCGGCGAAACCAACTTTGCCATTTCTCTCAAGGTTCTTTCTCTCTCTCACTCTCGTTTCGCGCTTGCTCTCTCCTTTTCGCTCATTTTCCAAATAAAAATTTAATTTCGCTCGCCCTTGCCCCCTTGCGAGAAGTTTGCGCGGGCGCGTACATTAAAAGCGAAAAAGAGCGCTAAAAAACGAGTTGAACGACGACGACGGGGCGCGCACGCGCATTTCATCCCGCGCGCGCGCAAAAATCATTTCTCTTCCCTTGGCTCGACAATTGGCAGGCGGTAAAAGCTCCTTTGCCCTAGCTCTGACTTTTGCATGCCTCTCTCTTAGTTGCTTGCGCAAGAACGCAAACTTCAGCGGTCGCCGAGGGGTTGGAGGGTGCGGGCGGCGTCGATACGTGCTCGTCGTTACTTCGCGCCAGGGCGGCCGCGTTTAAACTCCTCGACGTTAATTGCTGCCGCCAACGCCGCCGCTGGTGCTGTTACCGCCACCGCCTCCGCCTTGAAAATTAGAGAAAACGAGACAAGGACTGAGAAAGATATATGGCCCGAGGGTGGCGCGCTGCTCGCGCTTGTTGAAAGAGTAAGAGAGAAGGGGGTAGAACGTTTTTTAGAGAGCGTCGAGAAGAAAATTGGCGGTTTTTAAGGAAAATTGCGTGTTGCTGGTGCGGGAATCGTGAGATTGATACGTTTCCACGTAGCTGCGAAGAAAATTTAGGATGAAAGTAAGTTCTTGTAATTACTTTAGTTTTGCGTGAGATGTTGTTTTTAAAAGTATTATTATAGAATAAAAATGTGATATTATTGTTGAAATGTTGTTTCGTTGAAAATCTGCAATTATATAAGGCTTTATCAATTTTCAATCAGTTAAGTTTCTCTTAAAGTCAATATAAATACGAAAATAGTGAGTCAATTTCGTTTCACATATTTACTGTTATTCAATATGGCTTCGTATAAAATGTTCGCAAAATTGAATACGAAAGTTTTTAAATAATAGAATTTTCAGAGTTTCCATACAAACGATATTGTATTTTTTGAATAGAAAAGTCATAAAAGATGATGAAAAAATCTTTTTGTTTATTTCATGGAGAAAATATAATTATGGTATACATTATTTTAGAATTTTTCAAAAATTCACGTTGTCTCAAAAAAAAGAAGAAATTATTTCAAAATATTTAAATAATTAAGTTTTAATACAGTACAATACAAACATTTTGGAGAGATTGCACAGAATGAGAAAAGTAATCATGAAATGACATTTTCGCAACTTTAACAATATATTAATCAAATAAAATTTAAATAATTTATTGTAACGGATGCTGGAAAATGCCTTTATTCACTTTCCGAAATATTAAAAACGCGTATTTTTCATAAAACGTACACAGATGTTTCTGAAATTAAATTTTGGTTCGACCGTAAACCCACGTGCAAAAGTGCACGCATTTTTCAAGAGTCAAGAAAGTCATATATAAAGCAGATATAAAGCTAGCGCGACATAAAGCTGTAAAGAGCCAAGAGAAAGGGGAAGAAAAAGAGAAACGCAGAATAATAAGAGTTGGTTGACAGAGAAATGAAACGAAAAGGTTCATTGTCGCGGGCAAGGTCTAGCTGTTGCTATTAATCTGGTCTGTAATGTTACGAGACAGTAAACACTTGTCGGTATTTTCTAGACAGTTTTTCTCACACCTCACCTTGCCATCAGTTATTCCCAGACTATATATCTGACTCATTTTTTATTCTTTTTTAATCATTTCAAGACATATATTTCACACATATATTTCTGACCAATAAGGAACCTTTCACTACGCATTATTTCACAATAATTAACAACATAAATCTTGTGATTACATATAGAATACAGTAGACATGTTTGGAACGATTGTACAACTAAGTTCTAAATAATATTTTATAACATTGTGTGACTTTTCCTTAATTACCTTTTGCCTCAATTGAATTTTTTAATATAAATTTTTCACGCACTTTCGCTTTTCAGTAATATACCTTGTTTGCTTATTCCCTTGTAAAGTTGTCAGTCTAGACGAGTCCATGTATCATCATCAAAATACGAGAGGGTATTTGAAAGTAGTTTCTGTTTGTATTTTAAGAACTTTTTCCTTAAGTGTTCGAGACATGAAATGTCTTTCATCCACTTGTTTTAAAACACGCCTAAAAGAGAAGGCTAGATATGAAACTTTTGCTTTCATATTCAGCGAAAATGACAGGAATTCTCTTAGATTTACAACTCATTACTAAAACATTACGAGATTTCTAACGTAAAAATTGAATGAAATATTATTTCAACTGAGTTTTATAGCTATGAATAGCTAAGATAATAAAAAAATATGAAAAAAACTTTTGTTTTTACCTTCAAAATTCGCAATTTTTAACTCGCAATTTTTAACTCGCAATTTTTGAATTCGCAATAATAACTGCTTTTAAAAATTGTAATGCCTACATTTAAATATTTGAATGACATTATTATCATATTATTATAATTGTTTTCGGAATCTTTTTTGGATTTATCTGAAAAGAGGATTATGAATTCATCAATATAATCTTTTTATATTAAAACTAATATAATAATTCATTAACAATTAGGCTGTTTAATTTTAAAAATTAAAATATCAAAAACTAGTTGATGTAATCTAACAAATACTTTAATTGGAAATTGTTTTTATTCTTTTAAATTAAATATTGTCTGCGTTGTTATGTTGTTCTTGATGATCCGCTACGCTATTCTATTAACGTTCTATAAGTCTACATGGAATAATAATATCGTTATACAAACATTTTTTCAAAGTAATTTCAAAACGGAAAAAGAAAAATAATCTATTTATCTGCAAAAGAATCTTAAAAAATATTCCTCAAATGATAAAAACTTTATTAATTTGCCAACAAATTCAAAATGGTTTACGTGAATTGCAAAGTAGACTAAAAATTATTTTTAAAACATTGACGCACTAGTAAATTATATATTGTAATTTTTCAAGAAAAGACATGAATATAAAAATCATAAACCAACACAACCATTAGCTAATACATCTTTCGACTGTCGATGGCAAATAAAGTCAGGAAGGATTTTAAACGGGCAAGCACATAATACAACTGGACGAATTCAAAGAATCGAAAGTGCTCGGAGAGGAAATACAGAGTGCAAGAGAGAGAGAGAGAGAGAGTGGGGCAGATCAAGAGAAGAATAAAGAGAGAAGGGAGCTGAGTGACCGCTTTCCCATGCAACAAAAAGCTTGATTTTGTACTTTCTTATTCTTTCTGCACAGTCGCATTCTTTTTCGGTCTCTCTTTTGCTGTCTATCTCTCTTTCTTTCTTCCCCCCTCTCTCTCTCTCTCTCTCTCTCTCTCTCTCTCTCTCTCTCTTTCTCTCTTTACCTCTCTCTTTCTCTTTATCTCTATCGTATGGCTCTCTCTTTTCTATTTTTACGTAATTTGCACTTGCACGGAAGCCGGCTCAGACCTCGTGGGAATAAAGGAACAGCCTGAAGATGAAAAAGACAAACACACCTATCGAGGTATAAGGGAAAAGAGGTGGAGTGAAAAACGACAAGACAATAGAAATAAAAAAAATATATACGTAAGAATGTCTAAAATAAAAATTGTTAAATTTATAATTTAAAATATCGATAAGTGCTGTATATTTTATTAATGTATTTTGATGATTCCAGTGACAGCTGTAATATAATTATTGAAAAATGTAATGTCGAGCTCTTGACAAGCGGGTCAAAAAGTATCAAGAATGAAATACACTATATAAATACAATATTTATATGCAGTTTTCGATACAATATCAAGATTATGATGTCAAGAATGTAAAGAATCTTGTCTTTTTTTGAAAATAACAACATTTTCCAATCGTAATAATTTATCAGAATAATCATGACGCAATAAACTTCGGCAGTCGTTGACAACCATCTATTAACGAAATGTTCGAATAAAGGTTGGCGAGGTACTTAGTCGGTGCCACAATAAATTTGGCATTTATTTAAACTTGTGCCGAAATTTTATGGTTTTTGTATTAAACCAAGTGTTTTTATCTATTAAATTACCTTCAGTTACATTATTCTTGAAATTCAGTAAATTTGTAACTTCAAAGATTCTTAAATTTAAGAATATTTTTATATGTGAAACTTAATGTACTTTAACATTATTCTAGTTACATTGTTATACAATTTCAGTTACATTAGTTACATACCTAACTTTCATTTAGACTTTATGTAAATTTCAATTGCATATTATATTAAACTTAATATATTTCTGTATGAAATTATTTTTACTTACGTTGTTTTTAAATTTCTCTTATATTCTTAATCTTCATTTCGATTATTTTTCAATTTTATTTGCATACGTAACTTAAATATTTATTATAATTTTACTAAAATCTTTCATAAACATGTATATTAATTCGTTTTCTGCTATCCGTATTTGATTTCAATACAAAACCCGTAAACTTCTATTATATTTGAAATTTCAAAATTTTGGTATTAAACTTATAGTATTTGTATATTAAATTACAGTCCGTTACATTATTCTCAAAATTCAGTAACATTTGTAACTTGAAAGTTTCTTAAATTTAAGGATATTTACCCCAAATGCCCCAAATGAACCCCAAATGTCTGAGAGTGCGAGGTCCTAAAAAAATGGAAGCTACTGAGACATGGGACAGTGAACAAGTCAATTATTTCAAAAACTTACTATTTTACGTCTGCGCACCTTCCTCTTCTACGTGGACCTCCAATTTTTTAAACAATGCCATCAAGAATTTCAAGACAAGACAATAAGACTTTTCATATTGATTGAAAAGACCAAAACAAGAGAGAAATTTTCAAGAATTTCCATGAGAGAGACAATAATTACAGAAATATTGTATTGTCTCGCTCTCGTGCAGTCCTACATGAAATATTATAGATTCACGAAAAAAAATCAGTAATGCAGTGTTACAAATAAACAATTAGTTTTTTAATCACTTTTTAGTCGTATAAGTATGGAAATTCAGATTCTCTACACGTACGTGCGGAAAAAGAAAAAAGGGAAACTGAGAAACCTAAAAGAAAAGACGCTGGGGAAAATAAATAAGAAAGGAAAGAACAGAGGATAAGAGGTGAGCGAAGGCAAGGATGAGGAACGAAAGAAAGCGAGAGAACGAAAGAGAATGATAGGAGAACAGAGAGAGAGGGAGAGAGAGAGAGGGAGGAGGGAGGAGGGAGAGCGAGAGAGAGGGCGAAGGAGCTGACCCACTTGAGAGTCGAGCGAGAACGCGGTTCGACTGGGCATTCGGGCGGTCGAAATTACAGTTGGCGCTCTTCGTTGTTGCTCCTCTCTTTCTTGCGTATTTTCTTCTACCCTCCCACCCCTACCTTCGGCCGGATAAATAAATAAAGCGCGAGAGCAGCCGTCGCCGCGGTCACGATCGTCCAGGCAGAGAGCGAGCTCACGCGAAAGGAAAATGAGAAAGCGGGAGCGGTGAGAGTTCGCGCGCAGTTTCGGTAGATACCCGCGCGCAGACAAGACGTGACGGTAGCACGCGTGGCAAATTACGAAGGAGCAAACAACGAATCATTTATTTGCCGCGCGATTTCGCCTTTGCTCGATCGAGCGCGAACGCAGCTGCCGAGAGAAATATCCGATAGATGATTGAACTGATCATTGATGGAGTAATGGGAATATAATTCCATAATAATAATTATAAGGTAGATTGGTTAGAGCAAATGCTACCAAGCAGAATTTTTTTTTTACTTAATGCGGAATGTGGTGTCCGAATTAGTGCGCAAATCCGAATTCTGGGCATTCAGCACTTAGGTGCTGTCTATATGAATAGCATCTAATGTAATCAACAGTCAAACATTAGTAATATAAATTGTCGATCTTTTGGAAATATTCCTTATTTTAAAGTAAAATTAAGCAACAAATCTAGCATGTGAGAACTGAGAAGTAAAAATAAATTTATGATACTACTTATTCGAAGCTTATTTTGACAAAGACTTTTTTATTATAAGCAAAGGTTAATTAAATAATGTAAAAGTTCTTTTTTGCCTTACATAGACTTGCATGATATGTTACACTTACTGCCAGCAAATCTGAATATGTTGAACATTATAAATATGTATATTATATAACTTCTTTCATCATATTATATAACTTTTAATGCTTTAAATTTATGTGTTCGAGACCGTAACTTGATGGCTCTCTATAGGATGTCTTTGTTTACTTTAATCTGTTCTTGTTTTTAAGAAAGTGACATTTAAGAAAGTTACATCGCTTTGTTCAACCCGTTGGTTTTACTTGTCGTCTATAGTGGACAGATTTATAAAATATATTATTTTCACATCTGTATCTAAATTTCTAAAAATAATCCTCTAAGTAAAAAATTTTTTCTCTGATTTTTTGTTTCATCTAACAGACATCGACGGGGGAAAATGTTGATGTACTAAAAGTAAAAACAATCTGGTAATGGTTCTGAAAATTCTATAAAGGCAACGCATAAACAAATGTTTGTTTATCAGAGTGATAAATAAAATAAATAATCGGTTTCCTGTAGTTTTTACTACCATATACAGCGAATATGAAAAAAAAACTATTTTTAAAAAGGATATATTCGTTAACGAGAGCGGGGAGCATTAACTCAGAATAAAATTGGAATAAAATTCAGGGTAATGCTAATCAAATGAATCTAGCCATAAATCAGAAATTTTTCTATTTACTTTTTTATAACTTTTTAATATTGAATCTAGGTCAAGATTATTTCAATTTCATTTCTTTGTATTATGTAAGCAATAGGAAACTTCAAATTAATATGCTCCAATTGTAATTAATTATATTTGACTGAATTAAAGTCAACTGTTATTTAATGTTATTTATATCGAGGGAAGAGTAAACCCAGTTAATTAATTTAATCGTACAGTTAGTATTTTCTTCAACATTCTCACTTGTGAATAAAAATGAACTTAATTTTGTATATTACACGTTTCACGTTAAACTACATACCTTAAGGTCACCTTGAGGGTTATAAAAGGTTGTCGGCGCGAGGGCGGCTTTGAGTCGGCGGTTCCGGTAAAAGATAAAAGTGATGGCAGCCAAAAGCATCACGATGACGGTCGTCAATATTCCGATCACTAAGCCGATTAGCTGCTTCGATTCCGGCTCTTTGCTCTTGTCTGGAACTGAAAGCATAAATGGTTCTTTTTTGATTAACGGAATAATCAAATATTCGCTTAATGGAAATAATCAAACGAAATTCTGTAGATGCCTAATTAAGGATTTAAAATAAATGAAAATAATATTTTTAATTATTCATTACAATTAATTGATAAAAGGGGAAATTACTCAATCGTATTAATTTATCCGATAATACAATAGATATTTCAAATCCTAATTGACAAACTTTTATAAAAACTTCTGCAAATCCTCCTATCTTAAAAAAATGATGGGTTTGTTATGAAGCCATTTTATTCGTGATTTGATTGGTGGGAGTAATGGGTTGGTAGGTTACAAAACAAAACTTGTGGCGCGCGAAGCGCACTTAGAGATGACTAGTTATTTAAAACATAAAAAGTATTGTGTGTCATTTAAAGAAAATAATTTAGAGATCAATTGATTATAGTTATTCTTCTAATCATCTAACTAAAAGATAGTTTGTGCTATCAGTAAGACCTTGCAGAAAAATCTTACTGCGGGAGGTGTATGAGAAGGCCAAGGAAATATGATATTGTTCATTAAATTGTACTATTTTATTTAACAAACAAATCGTAGAACAAGTTTTTATTTTTCAGTTATAATTTTTATCAAAACTACAGAATCATTTACTTCGGAAAAATACTACCTATTGAGAAATATCTCAGGAAACAATAGCAATCTCATCATATAAAATACAAAAAATATACATCCCACAAATTTTTTACACACAAAATTTTAGAATTTGTTTCTCAAAATACATATTTCATTTAATATTCTGGCCATCTAAATCTTGATACAAAAAGCACTTAATATACCATAACAAAAAGTTGTTTTTCCTCTGGGAACCGTAATTTTTTCGCATGGTACTCGCAACGACGTAATAAGTTATGAATCGCTCGCGAGCTCTGACTCTTCAGCTCTTCTGGTGCTCTGAAATTGACGGATGACTCGGCGAAATACGCAGTTTTTCGCGGGCGGCGAGCCCTGCCACGGAGGCTCTTGACGCGTTTAGCGCTACTCCCGCTGTCAGAATGTTTTTATTACCCTAATGGTTCCATCGAAAACGTGCGCACACGTGTGTGTGTGTGTGTATGTGTGTGTGAATATATATTGAATGCTATGCCTTCTATATACGCCCGCGTGTGCCCCGATTCTTACGATGCGCACGTGCGCGTGTGTGTACGCGATTCTGAGAAGGGGAGGAAGGGAGTGGGTAAATACACTTTTCTTTGGCGCTCGTTTCCGCGCTAGATGGCGGCGCAGAAAAGAGCAGACGGAGCGAGCGAGCGAGTTTCTTTCGAAAGCCGCTCCCGCGAAGGAGAAAGAAAGAGAGAGAAAGAGAGGTAGTCGGCATATAACGAGGGTACGAGTCGCAGTTAATAAAAGAGAGCAGCGATGAAACTTTTTAGCAAATGAATTGCCCTGCTCTTTGACGCAATTATCTAGAACCGATGAGAGCGCCGCTGCTCCGAGTATCTCGGAGCTTTCTTGCTTTACTTTTTTTTTCTGAATCGCCGAGTTCAAAGAAGCTCATTTGCTGGCGTTGTAATTGCAGATTAAGATTTCGCCGACAAAGAAGATAAAGACGTAAAGGTTGTGAATTAAAAAACTTACTCTGTTATTTACCGTTCAAATAATTCGTATAAGGCATAAGAATAGTATTGATGTAGTTTTTACATAGTTAATTAATTTAAAAATGATGTGACTTTGTAAAGAATTTAGATGCATCAAAGTAGTAAAATTATATTAAATAAAAACCTATTAAGAAACCGAGTGAGCCGATGTTTGCGTGTAATAGTATTTTTTACTCACAACATAACGAACCGTAGTAACAAAGACATGCAGATATTATCTTATTTTCGTGCCTTTGTAAGAATACATTGTATCTATAGAGAAATACACTTACATGCACTGTCGCCCGTCTCATCTTTGTTGAAGGTGGCTTTTACTTCGTCTCTTTGAAGAGGACCCTCATTATTCTGAAAAGGAATGCTAGTTGTCGACACCGTGACGTTTTTCGTTTTTACGTCTTCCTCCTCGGTGCTGTTGTTCCAATCCGAAATAACTGCAAATAAACAAAAAGCATTTTAAACCTTATTAGATTTATACTTTTTAATATGTTAACGTTGGTTAAAGTAATGACTGAAAACATAATCAAGTTTGAAGAGAAGGATCTATTGGTTTCTACCTATTATGATTTTAAAGGTTTTCAATTTTATATGAATACGTTATGCTACATAACTTGAAATAGTTATATATTTAATTTCACATTGTAGAAAAGGAATTCAAGAGCTGCCGAGTTAACGATAAAATGTTCGAGTATATATTTAATTAAATTTCCGCAATTCTTCAAATTGCATTACTATATCCCTGACATACAGGATCCTTGTTATATTTCCATTCATCATACATAGTTTAAAAAGATATATATTTGAATTGTCGTATGCACCTTTTATGTAAAAATATACCGCTCTATATATCTCGCATTCTATCGCCATCAATCGAATGAACGGAACAATCGTGAAAGCCCCGCGCGCGAATCGAAAAAGCTCAAAAATAATATCAATCATTGCTGATAATGCGGCGGGCAGCATCGCTCGGCACGTGCACCACCGCGTCGAATTCGCAGAAATTCGACGTCGCAAATCCAGACTTGATTATGCGCGCGTGGGGGACGAGCGGAGCCGCGTTCGCCTCTATCTCCGCGCTTTATCGACGTAATGACGTTTCATTTCCCGAAATTATTTATCACCCATTATATGACTCGTGCTCTCTCTCTCTCTCTACCCAGCTCGATTTGCGCGAGATTCGCAAAGCCCCCGGCGGGCCTGACTTTTATATAACGGCCAGCGCGCGACCGAAACTCGCGAATGATTAATGGCGAGTGCTCACTATGTCTTTAGCGCGTGTATATGCGCGCGTGTGCACCGGACAAAAGAGGCGATGGCGAGAGAGTTTCCCCAACTTGCTTTCCGGCTACACAAGTTTCTCTCGTTCCGACCCGATTTTACCCTCCTGTGTGTTTATCGCGCGGTTTAGAGAGTTGTTTCCGCGTTGGTCCTCTGCGGTTTCCGTTCCTACGGCTTTTTTTCGCTCTCTCTCAGGGCGCCAGTGAGTGATGGACGAGAGTGGCAAACGAGCGGCGGGTTTTGACTCTTCGAGGATTCTTTGTTACCGCCCCCCTTTCGCCACGCATAAAGAATCGGAGCATTGTGGAGATGACAGTTTTTGATTAATTAGCGGAGTGCGCGTGCCAAAATGGCCTTTTGTTTGGGTGCGCCGGAGCCGCGTATCGCGGATTAATTCGCCCGGGCGAATTCCCGCGTGGAAGTTGGCGGTCGCGTCCAGCGTTTTCTGGGTCAGCGATTTCCAAGTCGAAATTCGAAACGCTCGGCTTGGTATGGTGGTCACGGGGCCGCGCGAAAAGCAGGGGTGGCATTTGCGATTTCTGCCTGCACGCGTCACGCGTGCGCTTGCCATATTGCATTGCAAAATTTGCTTTTTGAACGTGAAAGATTATGAAGGTTAATAATAATACAATGTTTTGTAGAATTAAAATTTTTTAATTAAATTGAATCGAATTTTTCTACGGTTTAATGAAATCAGTGGTGATGTAGATGAAAAATGTTTAATAAAATAATTATATACACGTCAATCATAAAAAACGTTTATAAAATTTCGACGGTTCAATAATAAATTGTTTGCGGAAATCGAATATTTTTCATTGTATGCTACATTTAATGTTCTACAATAATTGGTATTGATTGACATTAGTACTTATTGATTTTAACAAATACTTATTTTAACAAAATTTATATTAAATTCGCATTGTAAGGTTTTAAAATCTATTTTATAAAATAATTGACGCGAATTGAAGGCTGCCTGACCATTCGATTTTTTACTACTTTCATTTACAGGAACGCAGTGTTATCCAACAATATTACAGTTTAACAACAGATATTCAAAACCTGGTGGGAAAGATTTTATTCGTATTTTTTATTTTATTTGATCCTGTTAACTTTATCTTTTTTTCTGATAGGTGTTTCTTACTATACCATTATATTGCTGTGAAATAGTTAATATGAATATTTAAAAGCTCACTACCTTAGCATTCTCATCATTAAATCTAGGGAATATAAAATTTAGCTATTTTTCTTAGTTTTTTACTAACTTCCTGGCCATTTTTGATAAGGCTCCCAAGAAATCACTCGAGAATAATATATCGAAATACTTACCAGAATCAAAGACTACTTCGCTGATCATAATCCAGCGGGCGGCGAAGTAAAGCTGCAGCTTGACGAAGCGGCCGGCTCGCGAATGCAGCTTAATCGTGACATCGCGGGCCTGCTCAAGCACGAGGTCGGGCATGTACGAAAAGTGCACGGGCTCGCCGTTAAATTGGTTGTTGCCTGGGCTGAAGTAGACTTTCGCGTGGCCGAACACCTGCGGTAAGATTAATAACGCAGTTGACATTATATTATCGTGCACCGTTACTCTTTTTTATTTTACGTTTAACGATCCAAGGAAATATGGAATCTGGATGAAAATCGATTTGTAAATTGTGTCTGCGTGTATTTATTGTTGGTATATGATGTATGCAAATAGTAATAGATGAGTTGTATTCTTTTTTGTTCTAAGTTTTGTTAAAGTAAATGTGATTTATTCAACACATCAATGAGGTTAAATACACTGAGGATATAATAGTATTAATTAAAAGATAATAAATCAGAATACTTTTAAAACTCCGACCTATGAATACTTTTAGATCATGGCGGAAAAGCCTGTTTTGAACATGGAGATTATTCAGCTCAGAAAAGTCCTAAGTATAATTTCGGAAAAATAAGAAAAAATTGAATTCGATGTTACCAGTGTAGGTACTATTTCTGAACGTTCTATATTTCTAGTACTAAAAACATATCCTATATTCTGAAATATTAATCTCCCAGACCAATATTTGTTTGAAATAACATCTTTAGAAGATTCTATTTTGAGTAATTGGGTGTCAATGTGTTTCTATAGGTTTTTGGGGTCGCTGATTACGAATCCGGTATCAGAATTTGAAAATTCAAAATGGTGGATCCAATATGGCGACTATTTTAGGTTAGCATCGCGGTTTTTCGAGGAATCCACTTACTTGGAAAGAGGTATATGGGGACTTTTGGGATCGCTTATTACGAATATGAATTCAGAATTCCCATATTCAAAATGGCGGACACAATATGTCGACTATTTTAGGTTACAATTGCGGTTTTCTAGGTAATTCACTCAGAAAGAGGTTTACGGAGGGTTGGTGATTACGAATCTCTCATATTCGTAATGAGCAAGCCCGAAAATCCCCTTATACCTTTCCAAATGAATTACTCAGAAAACCGCAATTCTAACCTAAAATAGTCGCCATATTGGATCCGCCATTTTGAATTTTCAAATTCTGGTACCGGATTCGTTATCAGCGACTCCGAAAACTCTTTTATACAAATTTTCATAAGATTACCTTAAAAACTCTGCCCAAGGTCGAATTTGTTCGAAAAAATTGAAAATTTTCCGTCCTTGATTGTTTATAAATAATTAAATAAATAAATTTTCAAAATTTCAATCAAAGCATTACAAAGCCTAAGTACTAATGATGGTGTAGAAGTTTATTCGAGAGCGATTGAGCTGAAAACGGACGCGGTATAGATAAAAAAACTGAAAAAAGTTTGGTGTATCATATATGATACGCTGCCCCTCAAAGAGTTAAGATATATATAAATATATATTATATGATGATAAGGAATTAGTTGTCGTCAAAGAAGATACTTATTTAAAGTGAATTCGAGTAAAATATTTCTCGAATAATAACATTTCTAATAGTTTAAAAATTGCATTTAAAATAATTTCTTATAATTTCAAAGTCATAAGACATGCTAATATAAGTTTTTTATTATTCCAATATGAATTTTCTTATTACCGCACTTGTGAAATAAATGAGCTCCGCTACTTTAGCGTTCACGTAGCGTGACGACTCGATATTTACCTGAACGTCTTTGGTGAAGAAGTTGTTGGTATGAAGATGCATCGCTGTGAAGTTTCTCGCGTAATCGAACTCGAAAGTTATTTCTACGGGTCGTCCCAGCATATTCGGTGTGTCGTTCCTCCAGCCGACCCACTCATACCCTTGATGGAAAGGTGAAAAAAAACGACCAACGCTATTAAACTTGGCGCAGTAATTTTACTTTTAATGCTTGCAAAAAATATGGGATAGACGTGTATCCTTGACGACGCAGTGCACACATCAAGCATACTTCTTCCAATATCGACAAAATCACCGCATTCACATGATTGAACGAATATTTTATGAGACGATGAAAATTTGTTCAGCTAATAACGTGCCAAGTCGAGTAACGGGACACTTACCCTAATTGTTGGTTTGGAATATTTCTTTTAGAGAATGATATTATTCTTTGGAATTAAAAAGTTTACCAAATTTATTACCAAGTTTACCAAATACTGACAGTAGAAATTGACTCAACTAACAGTATAATATTCCTTCATATAATTTACAAAATAGTCTAATGGAAAGTTTTATACTCTACGAAAAACATGTGCATACAAAAAAATTCTCCACAGCAGATGACTTTTCACAAAAAAATTTTTCCTGCATAACGGCATGTTGATTTGCCAAATTAGCGTTCTATACAGCTTGATTGGCAATTATTTTTTATTTAAAAGCCAATTTGCCTCTGCCTCTCGTCGACAGCATACTCGAAAATACCGGGAATACGCACGAGTCTCTCACTCTCACGCGCGCATGCATGCACACGTCGCAGAACGAGAAGAAAGCGTCGAAAGAGAAAAGTACCGATAACAGAGAGAAAAATCCACGCGAGCGAGCGAACGTCGCCGTACGTGGGTAATCGAGAGAGAGAGAGAGAGAGAGAGCGCGCGAGAAAAGCCGCAAACGCTCGCCCGATTTCGCGGGGTGATTCGCGCGCGAAAAAGCTCTCGCTCGAGCGGCGCACAAAGGCATTTAACGGGGCGCGAGCGAGCGAGCGAACGTCGATCCCCGCTAGAAAGAGCGAGCGGGACTTTCTTCTCGTTTTTCCCCTCCGTCGACGGAGGCTCGCCTCGGCTCTTTCGCGCTCTTTTCGCACGCCTATCGCGTCGCTGCCGTTGAATCCACGAGAGTCCACTTGTTTATACGGCCGTCGCCGTGCGGTCTCGCGCAGCGCCTGCAAGTCTGAAGCACGTTCGATGCTGGTGCTATAGACAGCGCGGTAGTGGTGAGATTTTCATTTGCTGCCAGGAGGAAGAATAGAATGAGAGAGTGAGAGATGAAGAAAGACGAAAATACTTGCTGATATGCCGTGGCGGAGAGCTTGTTTTTACGCGCCAAGTAATTATTAATACACTTACGTTTAAGGAATTTCCAATGTAAATTTCCAATAGAGTATTTAAGCTAAAATACACTAAAATTTTGTTTATAGTCGAAAAGCTTTTCGTATATATTGGCAGCTTTAAGATCAATTCATTAGATTTATAGAATTGTGCATAAAAACCTTTTCGCGTCGAATTTTCGTTGCTCTAATTTTAGAGAGGGTTATAAAAGAACTATATAGAGTATGAAAAATGGCTTGAAATTTTCTGGATTTAAAAAATTTAGAATATAGTTTATTTGAAATTTAAAAAGTTTGGGAGTAAAATTGGTGTAAAAACTTTCTTTATCAATAAAAAGGTTTTGGATTAAAATTAAAATCAATAAAAACGAGAACAATTTTAACGAGGACTAATCAATTTTTATATGAAGAGAAATAATAATATTTATCTAAAAATTTACAGAGAATTCGCATTTTCATATGTTTCGATAATCCTTTGTTAATAACTATATTCCATTATTTTAAACAGCGAATTACACAATCAATTTTAAAATTTTAAAATGAAAATTCGCACTAGGGAAAATTCAATTTTTTAACATAAACGCCAAATTATTTACAGCACAGTATTTTTTATTTCGAAAGTAAAAGATAGAAATTTTAACAAAGGCATAAGAAAAGTAGGAATTTCCCTAAGGAATCAAAATATTAATAGCAAACAGCTTTTAGGCCATGCAATAAAATCTACTAGTATATTTTTCATAACATTTTGTTCTATATAGGTACTTTAATTTTTTGAATACAGAAAATTTATCTGTTCGCGCAAGTTAGGGTGCCCAAAACCAAATGTCAACGTACATTACGTGGTTAGAAAACGTGGTTGGCAAACACAACATGTGTATGGCAACGATAACAACCACTTGTGGCTTTAGAAACCGATATCGAAGTACGGTCGAGTGACTAAGTGCATATGCTAGCTATATAGGAACATTTGGAAATAAGTTTTTACTTTAAATAATCGGTTTTGGTAAAAGAAAAAGGATTTACATGTGAAGTCGAGGCTAATACGGTGATACTTAACGTTCTTAAAATAATCTATCGTTTTCTTATCCCAATTTTATATATGTCGAAAGCCATTACCATTTTACAAACAAAATTTTAAAACAGTAAAGTTACAAAGAAAACGATTTTACTTAAATAATTGGCCATAATGTTGTATAGTGATAGATAGTTATAATAAATAGAGCAGTATTCTCGTTTTACGTAATTAATTAAGCAGATAAAATAAATTTTATTAAGTTTTTATAAAAAAGAAACGAGACACAGAGCTATGGTAAAATTTGATCGTCCAGTCAATAATTTTTTAAGTATGAAATATTTGGAAAGTCTTTTTTGACTACTGATATTTTCAATTTACTTGTGGATTATTGTGATACTTGTGGATAGTGGCGTTATTTTTATTATACATTTTTTATACTTACAAAAATTATTACAAACTTGTGTCATTTTCATTAATGATAAAATACCCTTACACTGTAATTATTTGATCTTACCTCTAAACGTGAGCACTATAAGAATATTATACTCAAAAGATTAAAGAATGTCGCTATGTACGGGACTCTAACAATAAATAAAAATATTCCTCATCTAGATTCGTTCTTTTATTTATAGCACACAAAAACGTGATTTGTCCAAGAAACAAAAAAAAATTTGATGCTCGTAAAGAATATTTTACAAAATTTTCTGATAAAAAGTCGTTATCCTTCTTAACTTACAAAACATTTATTAAAACAATCTTGCAGAAAATATATAACATAATAATATTGTTAATAAATTTGTAATATTGTGATTGATTTTCTTTGCGAAATCTAGTAAAAGTCATAATCCAAATTTCGACGATGCACACAACATGCTATATTGGTCATTGAGCCAGAAAATTGAATTTTAAAGTTATGATTACGCATGCCTCTCTTTGAGCACACGTTAAGTCGTGCATGGAATATTTAATATAGTCATTGTCACTTTTGTACCTTATTGTTCAATCACAGTAGCTTACTGCTTTAAGTTTGCAACTTGTAATTACGCCTTTACATGAATGACGTTTAATCTTAAGGTAACTTTAAAATAAGCAACGTTATTAGAATGAAATGATGTTTTAATTAAGTTTCACATAAGATGCAGTTTCTCCTGCATAATATTACAATATTATATCCATTTATTTTGTAACACGAAATATCTGCTTATTCCGATGCTATTAAAATTAATTTAAAACTATATAGTATAGACTGAATAATAAATAGTTTAATCCCAATTTATAAATTATTAACTAAACAGAAGCAAAAGAACATTTGAAATAAAACTATTGTTTCTGGTAACACTGTGTGCCTTTTAATTCCGCAGCTCTGCTCTTTTTCCGCGCCCTCTTGATTAAATTATCGTACATTATCAATCAAACCGGGCGAACGGTATAAAAGCGAATGGAACCGAAGTCGAGAAACCGCGCAAGCGCAAGAGACAGAGGGAGAGAGAGCGAGAGAGAGAGAGAGAGAGAGAGAGAGAGAGAAGAGAGCGACGGCGAAAGATCTGTCACAAGAGCCGCATAAAAAGTTTTTGTCATTTACTCCATTGTTCGTATCTGTGATTCAAATTTAAGGAGTAAAACTCATGGTCGGCTCGCGTCTACTTTGCATTGTTTAAACAGGGTTAAAGGCCCCTTCCCACTCTCTTCCGCTCTCCCTTCCTCTTCCACGAGCCGAAGAAAGAAAAGAAAAACTCGGCTATCGGAGCTCCTTTTTAATAAAAAGAAAACTCGCAGCCGACCTCGAGAATAGAGAAAGAGAGAGAGAGAGAGAGAGAGAGAGAGAGAGAGGGAGAGAGATTGCACAGAAATGTATCAGAAACGTCGAGGGGCAGGGGGAGGGGGTGAGGACTTGTGCGCGTGAGCGCGGGGTAAGCAGCTCGACTTCAATATGTATGTAAATCGAAGCAGATTCGAGCGCAACGAGTCTGTTTGCTCGGCATTCGTATAGCAGGAACCTACCCTGTCTCCTCTATTTCCACCCCCCGCTTTCTCTTTCTTTTGACGATTCTTCCTTCGTACCTCTGTGTCTCGTTTCGTTTTTATAAAGCACGCGAACGCGCGCAAGGGAGAGTAGGCACACTTCCTCTCCCTCCCTCACTGTCTTCCTTTCTCTTAATCTGGCTTCCTTTCCGGTATCATGCACGAAATTTTCCTTATATGTGCGTGAGCGGCACCCGTTTCGTCGGCTAAATCCGTAGCGCAGTGCCGAGGCCAATTTTGCGGCCGCCGACAAGAATTGATAGGCATGTGTGTGTAGTAGACATAAGCTCGCGCGGTCGTCAAATGTATACCGGTGTCTGGAAGATATGATCTTCTCAGCGTACATTTTAATCTGTATTTTGCAAGTTCATTTTATAAAAATAGTTGCTCTTCATTTACGTGAAATTATAAAGCTTAATTAGCGTCTTCTTTTGTTATAGATTTATTAATGTGTATAATTCTTGACATTAAAATTGATCGATAATGAAAACTAGTTAAATATGCAAAATAGAAAATTACACTTGATTAAAATGTATAACTTCTAAGTACACGAACAGTATACGAACTAGGTTGCGTGCACTGAATCTCTGTTGTTTCGCTCTCTATATCTGGTAGTGACACGATGAAATCGTGTCAATATTATTTTTAATTGTACTGTATTTTAAAATGACGTTTATTAATATTAAGAAATACAATATTGTATATTTAATGTGTGTGATATGGTATAGTCATTTAATAACTCAGGCATATACTAATAATAAATTCAATGAAAATCATTGTAATTTAAATGAATATCTGGGTCGTTAACAATAACTTTATTAAGTAATACTAACCAACAAATTTATAAATATTTATAGAAATCAAAACAATTGACTGTATTTTATAAAATGTTTTGATTAAATATATATACGTACATCGAATAACAATAAAAATATTCAAACCAACAATTAGTAACGAGTGAAAAGTTACTTAAACAGACACGCAAATCATATTAGATAGTTAAAACCTCACCTTTACCGTTGCCGTTGACATCGAGCCTAAAGTTGTCCGGTCCCTTATGTCCGTCAGCCAGCTGACCCAGTCCACCAGCGAGGACGCCGTTCTCCTCGTTGCCGTCGTACGTGCGATCGGTGAGATCCAGCTCGGAGCCGCGCAGCACACCCTGAGGCATCGAGTACGAGACCAGACCCTCTGAGAAAGCAAAAGAAGAGAGACAAAGTTTTACTTTCGGGCGCTTTCGCGAAATTGGCAAAATTCGCGCGCAGATTGCACGCGTGCGGCGAAAAAGGGTGCGCGCATTCGTGAAAACTGCTTCTTCCGCCTGGATATAGGATGCCTTCTCCTATTTTCGTGTATTCTTTTTTTTTCTCGTCTCGCTCGTTGTCGGAAATTTCAATTTGACGGAATTGGGCAGAACGAATTGTCTGCGCGCGCGCTTCTCGGAATCAAATTTGCTCCTGATTTCATTTGATTAACGTGTACGAATTTTCAAATTTCTTTGTCAAATTCTTGACGTTGTGGTTATGATTTGATTACATGGAATTTGAAAAAACGCCAGACTGGTTAACCAGTTTATATATAAATTTTGATGTTGACACAGTTTTCTAACGTTATTATTCCAAAATTTCACAGCGGTTCCATTACCTTTAAACGAGTGAGAGGTTCAAATTTTAATCTATTTCGATACCTATAAAATTAACAGGCCATTGGTATTTATTTTTCCACTTAATCTCATGCCTACCCCGCTACACGTCATCCAATTAAAAACTATAATAACGATATCCTGACGACGGAAAGCTGCAGACCTTTACACGCACTTAATTTCCTCTCTCTTTCGATCTCTACTCGGCTTTATATAATTCTCTCTCACTCCCGGTGGGCTTCTGGAAAATCGCGTAGAGCACTGGTCGGTTCGCTATCAGGTGCCAGGTATCCGAAATTAACTTAGATTAAATTTATGATCGGCCGCGACGACGACGCAGCTGGGTCTACATTAATCCAGTCCGAAACGGCCTCGGCCTCGTCGACGGCGGCCACGCTCGTAACCGGTAACGGGAGAGCGCCAGCTCGGGGCTTTTCCGCCGCGCCTGAAAGCGCGTTGCCGGAGGGGGGAGACACAGAGCGATCGAGCCAGCGGGTGACCAGCTGGGCTTCTGACCGGTAACTGCCGCCGCCGTTCGATCTACGTATACGTGCGCCGCAGCGCTTTTGGAAATGCAAAATAATGCCGCCGTTAACGGCTGTGGGCTGTGTGACGATGAAGCTGATGGTCTCTTTGAAATTCGCTTGAAAGTTTAGTTCTATCAAAGAGGTTGAGATATAAATATTATTTCTGCAGTAGTTTCGTTCGTAATAGATAAAAGACCGTCATATAAATATTAGCTGGAATAAAGATTTTGTTTATTGCGAGATCTCGCATTTAGTTTTATTTAGCTATTCAATTTCCTCCAAATTAAAATAAGTGAAGATTTTACGGAAATCTACTTATTGAATTTGATTAATTTGAGTATTGAGTATAGACTATTTCACATAGTGCTTGATTTTATAATTTTTGAAGTACTTAGTGTGTATCTACTAGAAATCATGATATATTCACTAGACGTTAATTCTATAAAAAATAACTCATTTTCTAAGTTGAATGTATACGCTTGAAAATGTTTACTAATTGGAAATATAAAGTACGTTTTTTATATTTGAGTTAATGGGTTTATGAGTCTATCGAGAATTAGGACACAGTATTTTTAAAAATTGAAATACTTCAAAGATTTGTCCTCGATTTTTATTTTGAGCGTTAAAACTATTTTTGTATACTTCTACACTGAGAAAAGTTTTAGAATTTTTACAATACTTATAGGAAAAATTACTATACTGTGCGGAGAATCCTATACCACAAGATCGCACAAATGAGATATTTACTACTAGAATTCTAATAACTTTTACACTAAAAGTATGAAAAATTACTAAAAAGTTGATAAAATTTATTATACAAAAGTAGAAAAAATTACTAAACAGCATGATAAAAATTAGATTTCATAAATTTTACAAAACTTCAATATAAATTTTACCTAGAAAACTAGTAAATTTTATTGTACTGGATACAAATTTTTCCTATACTATACTTAGTAATTTAGGAGTTCGCACTGCACTGCACATGCGCGCTACCATCAAAACAAGATAACATCGCGCCGACTCGGTCTAACCTGCAATTTTGTTGAAGAAAACTTGCTTTAGATATAATATAGATAAGTTTTTTTTATTAATTACTTT
>UXGD01002591.1:0-25145 GCA_900474315.1 Torymus auratus | reverse complement strand
ATATTAAGAAAAACCCCTACGCTAAAATATATAGAACAGAATTACTATGAAAATTTTTATTTTTGAAAAATGAGTCGCACAACTTTTTAGATTTTTCATTTCAATTAAATATTATAATATAAGTCCATCTCTAAACTAAAACTTTTCCTAGTTAAATATGATATCAAGTTATGTACCGTGCTATAGTGTTAAGATAATTCTATTAAAATTCTACAGTCAATTGAGTGTTAATAAAAATATTATTTGCATTCTTCAATATTTAAGAAATAGTTTGAAATGATAAATTAATTAATAATAATTGTTCAATTTTCATATATATTTGATAGCTAATACTTTTGTATTTTTTTTTTAAATAAAGGTTAAAAAGTTTGTTGTTTTGTCTAGTAAATGCCGTCAGTTTAACCTTAAACTATGACTTTTCCGACTTTAATCTAAAATATTTTTTTATTTTATTCGCCTATTGGTATATTTTTTAATACCTTTAGAAAATATGAAATTTACTTTTTCGATATCTCGTTTTTGCGTACTTCAATTTCAATACTTTTCCATGCTAACAGCATGGCTCCCATATTTCCCCATGTTAGAACACAATTTTTTAAACAATATTATTTCAAGTATTTGCTCAGCAACCTGCACTTAAAATTATACCAATTTGTTTATGAAAACCTGAATAATAATATCTTTCAATATTATTTTCATATCATCGCTTCCGAATAGAATGGCGTTATCTGAGAATCCGCTCGTACAAGGCGTTATCTGGGAATGCGCTCGTAGAAGGCGTTATATCTCGGAGTCCGCTCGTAAAAGGCGTTATTCGGAATCCGCTCGTAAAAGGCGTTATCTCGGAATCCGCTCGTAAAAAGCGTTATCTCACACGCAAATTTTTCAGGCTCAGATTTAAGTGGGCAGCGCTGCGTAGATGTGTAATATTCGTGTGAGATAACGTCTTCATAGGGCGGATTTTTACGAGCGGATTCTCAGATAATGCCATTCTATTCATGATTTTAATTTAACCACCTTAATCGATAAAAAAAGCTTCTTTCGTTAAAGTTTTTATATATAGTAAACACTCTAAAAGATGTCGCCAATCACAGCAAGAAAATGAGCCAATTTAGCACATTACCGTGCTGTCATCGCTTTATACGTAACTGGAAGCATTGTTTCATACATGGAACATTTAAAAAACATATTCTTTTATCTATGTATATTCCTCAAAGTATATATTTCTTAATCAAAAGATCTAGGAAGTTGCAATAACAATATTAAAAGTTCGATAGAGATATCCCCATATACGAATAAATTGAAACTATATATTCATAACGTTTTTAATCAAGTAACTCGACAATTTTCCCTAATATTTTTTATTCTGCCGGGTTAGAGGAAAAAGATGTCATCTCGTTGAAGCGTTAAAAAAGATGTTATCTCGTAGATGCGTTGAAAAACATGCTATCTTGCTGAGATCTAAAAAACATGCTCAGGAATTATTATTATTTTTTTTCGTAAAATTTTAAGTAGCCACCTCTGCAGAAACTTTTAAAGAAAATTGGATTTTTTTAGATATTTACAACAATAAAACATTATTTTTCCTAAGAACTTAACTGTCTTACTATCGACCTTTTTAAAATTTTAAATAAATAATAAAACCTGTTGACCAATTGTCATTTAAACAAAATTTTTATATTACAGTAGCATGATTATGTTATGCTTTATTTCCGTTTTTTATGAGAACAATCGATAGATTTCATAAATGCTATAGTTCGAGATTGATAATATTTTATTCCATCGATCAACCGATCTAGCTTGTAATGTTTGTATATCGACGGCTGAGCGAAACAAGATGCTATCTCGGCTGAGGCTAACAGAACATGCTATCTCGACTGAGGCTAACAGAAGATACTATCTCTGCCGAGGCTCACAGAAGATGCTGTCTCGGCTGAGGCTCACAGAAGATACTATCTCGGCCAAAACTAGCTGGAAAATGATATGTTACTCTGCCAAGATATCACGTTCTCTGAACCTCGGCCGAGATAGCATCTTGTTCCGCTCAGCCGTCGATATGTGCATATTATACCTATCGGCTTAAGTATGTCGATCCAACTCCAAGTAGGCGACATAAGAGACTTCTACGAAAAAGAGCATAATAATTATACATGTGATTACGGGCAGACAATTAAAAGTTTAATGAAATGAAAAACCCAAACCCCAAATCAGCGCGAAAGGCGCGTTCCACGTACAAGAATATCTTCTGAAAAGGAGGTAGGACGAAAATATTGCTAAACAAAATAAAAAATCTAAACTCCAAATAGACGAGGGAGGCAAGTTCTACGTGAAAAAGTAACTACATGTATATGCGGGCAGACGATAAATAGTTTTAGTTTAATAAAAAAAAATCTGAACCTCAAATAGACGGTAGAGGTGAGTTCCGCGTAGAAGAGTATTTCTTCTCCCTCCTCATTCATTTTTCGAGAATTTTCTTGTTGAAAAAGAAAAACTCTCTCTGCCCGTCTATGTGTAAATATTTTTTTTACGTATATAGGCTCTCATCTCCTCCGCCTGCTTACAGACTGAAGTTTGAGTTTTCAATTTCATTGAAGAAATAATTTCCTTCTCCTCGTCTTAGTCCTAGTAAATGATCATCTATATGTGAAACTTGACTCCTTCGTCTGTTTGAAATTTATAGGTTTTATATATACTTTTTATGGTCTGACTGCATTTACATGTATATACTCTTTTTCGTATATCGCGTTTATTTGAGGTTTGGATGAAATCACTAAAAATCCACATACTTATGCCGATATGAGGTATGTAACATGCCCCACATATAAAAACATTAATGATAGATCGGTTAGTGAATAGAATAAAATATTCTCAATCTCAAACTATAGCATTTATGAAATTTATTGATTTTTCTCATAAGACGAGGTCAATATTAAGCACAATATTATCATACTATATAGTAACAAATACGAAAACAAATAATTGCTGAGAGCATGTTTTCCAGATCGCAGCGAAATAGGTAGCATGTTTTTCAACGCATCTATATGAGATAGCATCTTTTTCAACGCATCTACGAGATCTTATCTTTCCCACTGCTTTGACGAGATAGCATCTTTTCCAGCGCGTTGACGAGATACCATCTTTTCCAATGCTTCGACGAGATAACATCTTTTCCAGCGCGTTGACGAGATAGCATCTTTTTCAACATTTTGACGAGATAGCCGCTGTTTCCTCGATCCTGACAATTTTTAGTTTAAATTTATAAAATCCAGAAACTGTCATCTATACATTACACTGACTATATCAGTGGTTTTGACAGTAGCACAATCATCGTAAATCAATTTTAACAGTTTTCACCAGCTCTAACGAATATAATGTTTCACTTTTGCGCCTCGAGCTTTCAATCGAAATCGCTCCGAGAAAAAAGCGCCGCGCGCTTGTACACACTTGGATCTTCTAAAATTAGCGCTCGGCGGGAAATCGGTCCGGAAAAGCAAAGTAGAAAGAGCGGGGGCGAGCGGGCGAGCAAGATAGATAAAAGATAAAAAAGGGGAGAAAGAGAGCCACGGGGAGGTAGAACGAACGAGAGCGCGCGGGCGGATTCGGCTCTCGGGGAAGGAGGTAGGGGAGCGAGAAAGAGAGAGAGAGCACACAGAGCCAGTCGGGCATAGATAAGGAATCTAAGCGTCGGCCCGGAGAGCTCTGCGCCAGTTGCGATACGCGCTAGCGCGCGGCGGCGACGAGCTCCGTGTGCCGAGGAGAGCGAGATACGGGCTCCGAGAGTGTGCGCGCACGAGTGCGAGCGAGCAGTGGGGGCAGAGAGAAAAAGGAGAGAGAGAGCGCGCGCGCGAGAATATAGCGCTTACGCACCGGCGTGCCAGTGAGCGCGCCTCCATTAGGGACGCGGACGCTCCGGGCGACGCGCGCGCGTCCTCTCTTATTCTCTCTTTCTCGTTCTCGTGTGCAGCGTCTATCTCTCCTGGCCGTTCGTTCTTGTCGTCGTTGTCCTTTTGCACTTTTAAAACTCGCGCCCGCGCGCGCAGCACGAGAGGGAGAGACCGATCTGCAGCGACGGCGCGACGAGTTTGGCGCCTACTCCGATCGGCTCGCTGTTATACTACTGCGCTACGCCCGCGCGCGCTCCACATTTCCTTTTGCTCGTCTGTGCATTCTCCTGCTGGTGTTGTTGTTGCTGCTGCTGCTGCTGAAGTATAGTGGAAGGAGCGCAAGGAGTCATGGTTCTGCTCGCACGACGGATTTCCGGTTTTAAATGTACGGTTCGCACGTCGAGCGGCGCTACAGCCCTGTGTGTTTATATACGCTTTGCTTTTCGCTCTCAGTTTTATCATTTTCATTGAACTTCAGAGTGGTTTGACTTTTGAGGGAGAACCTGAGCTATATATTGTCATTTTTTAGAGTTTCTAGTGGCTGTTTTCAAAAAAAGTGCGCGGATTTTGTGAATTTCTACATAGTGTATATTATACTTTTTGAAATCAAATTAATCGCGTTTGGAAACGATTTGACATTCTGGAGCAACAGTATTTTGTTTTATAAACTTGGCTTGATTGTGGGTAGAACCCACAAAGGAATTGAAGATCAACTATTATAATATTATAATAGGCATATATGCTACCTATAATGGGTAAATAAGTGCTCTTATTACAGAATTGAATATTTTGGAGTATTCGTTATTTTACTGTTTAACAATGTTTCCATTAGACTTATTATTTAATTCTTGTAATATCATTTATATTACATTAATTTTACACTTATTTACAAAAAATTGAAATATAATGAGTAGAAAAATCCTCTCATACTTATTGTATCTTTTAAAAATATTTTATTTCGAGGTCGAGACTCTTAATTTAGTACCGTAACAACAGACTAACTCAAGCCCAAGTTTTATAAACCTTCATGTTAAATGGCTCTTCTCTGTTTAAATGCAAGTACACTACTTGTATTTTTATCAGTCTGAGAAATATTCGCAAGAATAACGTAGGAATCACGCGTTATTACGATTATCAAGAATGTGGGGAATTCTCATTAGTCAGATTGTTATCGCGTATACTTTTGCCTGACTATTGTGGGGAATTATTCACATTTCCGATGATAACCAACGCTCAGCTTAGCCTTGACTCGATAAACTTTATATTAATTATATATTTTAAATTGCAATAATTAGTGAAATCCTATATGCCATGCTACTTGTATATTATAAAGCTGCTGTACTCTCAACGCGTGGGAAATTAAAAAAAAAACAAATATATTTAAATTATTGCATTCTTCCACTGTATACTCGAATAGTCATTCGCTGATACAGTGATCCCAAAAGCTATTAGTGTTAACGCGGGACACTTATTTTAAAATGTGTTTTTATCGTTATCTCTTACAATCTCACCTTATCTGAAAATTTGTCTGTCCTTACTTGTCTAGACTTATATTTTATGTAATAACTTATAAATACAGCTATCACCCATATTTAATCGAATTCCATAGTGATATTAGTCGAAACATTATCAAAACTTGGCAACAATCGACTCTGAAGTAACGTATCCGTAATTGTTTGATTTACAGGGGAGGATGAGGAGTGGAGCGACTCGGAGAAGACGCCGTCCGTGAGCAGCGGCCTGGAGGGTGGCGGCTCCGCGGTCTCGAGCCCCACGGGCCAGCTGGCGGATGAGGAGCTCGTCGGGCTGCCGCCACCGCCCCGGCTCAACCAGGTCGTCGCCGCCAGCCTGGCATCCGAGGACATCAGGCTCAGGCTGAGCGCCGCTGCGGCCCTACCTGAGGAAGCGAGGAAACGACTTGCTTCCATCGCCGACGACTATGAGGTATTGTAATCTCTTCAGCTGCGTCGTTTAACAATCATGATCAACGCAAATTTTAAAATACTTTTAACTTTATAAACTATCCCAAGTTCTGTGCAGTTAACTTCGGTAAAATTTAAAGTCAAGCTATTTTTAAACATCTGAGATCAATGCACTCGGAATCTACACTTATATCTTCCGATAGCCATGCATACACCTAATTTCGGTTTTACGTCAAACATTATCGCATTACGTGAAAGTAAGCTGTGTTTCTTACGATTACGGTAACAGCAGACAATCAGAATTACATGCTTGTTATATTATTTTGGAACTATCGTCATGCACAGAGTTTATTTTCAGATAAACATTTTATGCAGTACAATTTAGAAAGATATAAGGTCGGGTATACAACAGCAGATATAAAATTACGCGTGTCTTATAACATTCAACACCTGATTATTATTTATACGGTAACACCTATATATATTCATAATTTCCGAACTAAATCCCGAAACCTTCCGATTGCAGAGCTCACGATCGCAGCGCAACCAGTGCCAGTCACAGGCGAGCGGACAGGTGCCGTCTCGGCCCAACTCCGTGCAGGATCTGAGTCCAAAGTCCAGCTGCGCCGTCGACGAGGACTCGAACGCCGCTGGGGCGCGCGACGAGGACGCCTCGGTCGGCGGGCGGGCCTCGTCGTCCTCGTCCTCGAGCACTGGCAGCAGTCGGCGGAATGCCGAGTCGGCGAGGCGCTCCTCCGACGAGGTTACGCACCACGAGCCCAAGAGGGCGAAGCTGGAGGAGGAGACGGTGGCCGTCGTCGCGCCACCGAGACTGAGACTGAATGCTAGTCTGGCGACGGACCCGGCCCTTAGACCGCAGGTCGTCGCCGCCCTCACCATCAAGCCCGAGAACGCGGCTTCCCCGCCACATTCCACGCCGGCGCTCTCGCAGGGCCTTCAAAATGGTAAGTCAACACGGATATTCTTCCTTTTCGTTTTTAAAATTAGTTTAATTCGTAACTGTTTCGTACATTAACTTCTGTTTTCGAGCCTAATTGCGCGTTTTACAAGTGACTCAGCGGAATGAAGAAAAAATGTGGCTCGAACGCAGCGGGATACTTACCGGGCCCCATTCCTTTCTCCACCTTGCGTGTATCGAAAACACGAGGGCAGCGAGTCACTAACCACAAATACTCCCTCACAGCTCGCTGCGTCTCCCATCACGAACACACATACACATCATATGAAAATATCTCGCGATAACGAATCTCCGATCTTATCTCCCGCGCTGTCGATGATCGGAGCCCAGATTATAGGAGAAAAAAACTAATCCGAGCCCCGGCTTCTTGATTGCAGCGATAGCCACAGGCCGCCTGTTCATGCTGCCCAACGACGGCAAGGACGGCCTGGGCGTGGAGGCTGCCGCCGTCGCCGCTGCCGCCGCAGCAGCCGCAGCCTCGAGGCCCACCGCCCTGATCTGTCCGCCCTGCGGCATCCGCTTCAGCTCGGCTAGCACCCTCGAGGCCCACCAGAAGTACTACTGCTCGCACAGGCCGCGACTGGAGAGCGACGCCGAGAACAACGACGAGGACGATGAGAAGTCCGCCGGCGGGGGCGGCAGTTCCGCTGGCGGCAGCGGCAACGCCAAGTTCGAGTCGCGGAAGGCCTACGCCTGCCCGCACTGCTCCTACAGCGCCGACAAGAAGGTCTCGCTGAACCGGCACATGAGGATGCACGCGTCCTCGCCCGTGCAGCCAATTCAGCCCGCCTCGGCGATGCCCGTCGGCTCCGCACAGTCGACCGGACAGCACAACAGTACCGTCGCCTCCAACGGATCGCTCAACGAGGAGGCGGAGAGATACTGCCGGAACTGTGATATCAGGTCAGTCTTACTCCTAACAACAGTCTACTATAATATTCATATCTATTTTAGAACGCTTTTCTACTCTATATTCCTCAAATTGTAGTCAAAATTTTTAATTCTCGTGAGATGTGTTGTTAAAGATATACTTTTTATGTAGGCGTACGATATGATTCTATTTGTAGCGATAATTTATCACAGATTTCCTCGACCGACTAACATAAGAGTCGTTAATTGGAGTTTCCGTTTCTGATTTAATCAAAATTACTCATACTATACTGATAAACTTATTATTGCAGTAAGATTATTAATAAATGATATTAGAATTTTAAAATTTTTATTACTCATAAAGACATTACCAACGTTTGAGCTAAAAAGAAGCGTTTATAAGAGGAAAAAGCCCGTAATTTTTCCTTAGCTGTCAATCACGAACGATTGCTTATCGTTAAAGAGACATAACTGGTGCTGGATACTAACATTATCAATGAATTGAAATAAAAGGAAAATTATTATAATAAAAAATAAAGTTCTTTTTTCCGCTGGCTTGACAGGTTCAGCTCGCAAAGGACGTACCGGGCCCACAAGATGCACTACTGCAGCACGAGGCACGTGGTGAAGGACACGCCGACGGTGGGCGCGAGCGCGTCCGGCAGCGGCTCGGCGAGCGCCTCCTCGCTCAAAGGCTCGCCGCCGACGAGCTCGAGCCCGGGCGACTCTCCACCACCGCAACCCTGCCTGGCGCTGCCCACGAACCCCATCATCATCGTGCCGTACTCGCTGGTGCGCGGAGCCTCGGTACTCGCGGCCCCGGGGCTTCCAGCTCCGGACACGCCCTGCTTCCTCATGCCCAACGGCCAGCTGCAACCGATGACGCGCGGCCTCACCACCTCCACCAACACGGCGCCGACGACGATCACGTCGAGTAATGTCCTCGTCACCCTCGACTCGCCGTCGACGCCCTCGACGCCCGGCTCGATCGTCGCCACGAGCGTCCTCAGGGCGGCCAATAAACCAGCGACGCCTATCGCTCTGCCGCCACCCACCGCCAGCTCGCCCAACTCGGCCGCTTCGGCGCCCCTCGATCTTAGCGTCAGGAGATCACCCGTAAGTACATTCCTATCTATTTTTTTTTATTTTCATTTCTCTATAATCTTGCTTCTCATCTGGCAAACTTTTAGAAAACCGTACCGACTTGGTTACTCGTGGGAATAAGATATTTTGCGTTTTATAAATATTCAAGGAAAGGATTTAAACGAAATTTCTTATTCAATTTCATTTAGTTTTATAGCTTTTGTGAAATATCACGTGAAACCTGATACAAAATCTTATAGAAGATCGTGTATAATATTTTAGTACAGGACTTATGAATAAAGTGTTATAGAGTACGTGAGATCCTGTGTCGAATTACATATTGCAGAGTTTTGCATTTTGGTATACGAGATCTCACGTTCAATGTTCAAAAATTAACGTCGTTCTATTTCTAAAAGTATTTTATTAACGTATCGCTAAGTTACATTATAGAAAGCTCTAACATTACAATCATAATTTTATTCTCATTTCATTAACTCCGAAAAAAAACAGATTCAATTTTTAGTCCGTTATATTTTCAGTGAATAAGATTTATAATTTAAAAAAAAATATAAATTATCGAAGTAGTATATAAAAACAAACGATGGTAAAGAAAGAGCAAACATAAAGAAACCTGCTTGACATTTGGCAGGACCACGAGAAGGAGAACCGAGGGTCGCCATTACCATCGTCACTACCACCTGCGGGCAGTCCGCGCTCCCGGGGCAGCGCCAGCCCTCGCGCTCGCTCCCAGCCGACGGCCCAGGCGCACGACCGGATCCCGCCCACGCCGCCCACGACCGAGCTGGCGCTGCGACTCGCCGAGCTGCCGCCGCCGCCCGTACCCGGCGTCCTCGTCAAGCAAGGCGTTTCCAGGTATGTACACGTTATGTCATTTCTCTTTTGTATATTTATGGCTCTTATAGATACACGCGTTGTCTGGCGCCTGTCGCACAAGCCCAGGCATGCCGATTGTCCTGGTATGTACTGGACATTGATCCAGATACATGATATACTTTTTACTGTATTATATTGAACTGTAGGATAATTTTAGAATAGGAAACATTGCTTATAGTTATATATAGGTCGTTTTACTCATCGAACTATAGTAAATAATTTAGTAAAATTTAAACAACGAAGGAAATAAAATTGTAGAAATGCGCGTTGTTGCCGATCTACTTTTATAATGTTGGATGGCACTAAAATAATAGCTTTGATTGTGTCCGACAGATGTAAAGAGTGCAACATAGTCTTCTGCCGGCACGAGAACTTCGTCGCCCACAAGAAACACTACTGCCAGGCCCGTGAGACGAGCGTGACGAGTCCACCGCCACCGGGAACGCCCTCACCGCCCCTCGTCCAGCTCATCTGCGCCGCCTGCGGCATTAAGTTCGCCTCCATGGACAACCTCGTGGCTCATCAGGCCTTCTACTGTCCGAAACGAGTTGAGAATCAGGATCATCACGCGCGATGCCCAAAATGCAAGGTGAGCAGTCACTAAAATTTTATACTTTACATAAAATAAAATTCCGTTCTTCGTGAATATTATAATCAAGTTTAAAGGAATAATTAGAAGATCAAGTTTATCTTTAAAATAATAACTCAAGATAAACATCGTAATCTTTCTGTCCCCGAACAGACGGTAATCGAGCCCGGCGTCTCGCACACGTGTACGAGCGGACAGACGGGCGGCTGGCGGTGCCCGGTCTGCGGGGCTGTCAGTCCAACCGCGGGTGCCGCCCAGCGCCACATGGACGCCCACCAAGGCGTCAAGGCCTTCCGATGCTCCATTTGCCAGTACAAGGGCAACACGCTTCGCGGCATGAGGACGCACATTAGGATGCACTTCGAGAAGCGCGGCGCTGATCTTCAGGTTGGTTTTCCATTTTTTTCTTTCCTTCTGTGGTTATTAGCCGAATTTAGATTTTTTTTCAAACTTATAAATTTCATTTTATCTCACGTCGATCCTTCAACTTTTTTTGTATATCTTGTTTGCGGTTAGATTAAATCGCAAGATATACTTCGAGATAAAAGAGATTCGGCTGCTTGCAGATAAGAGAGAGATAAATGTGATTAGACGGAAAAATCGCGCTCGAACTTTACAGAACGCGGTATATCGTTGATAAAGCACTAAGCATGAATCGATAAGATTTTTATCTCTTTGAATCTCGCACCGTATATCGTCCTAAGTGTATTTCTAAATTTAAAACATCTTTACTGCGTTATATATAGAAATGAAGCGCTGTGCCACCTCTATAGCATTATAAATTTGATTCGATGACATTTGCAGGAGGAGAACTACATTACGTGCGTGCTGGACGACGATCTGACGGTGCCAGCGACGGAGCCCGCGCCAGCTGCTACTCCCGAGGAAGCCCCCGCGGACGCGCAGCAGATCAACGGCAAGACAGAGCAGCCGACCGTGCGCAAGAGTCCGCAGCCGGCAGCACCGCCGGTAGTCGTTGCCACCTCGCCACCGGCTGTCTCCCCGGCACCGTCGCCCGCAACGCCCAAGCTCGTGAAGCAGGAACGTGAAGATACGCCACCACCGGAGGACAACCCGGACACCAAGAGCGGACCGCGCTACTGCCGCTCCTGCGACATCAGCTTCAACTATCTGAGCACCTTCATAGCCCACAAAAAGTTCTACTGTTCAAGCCACGCGGGCGAGGCGAGCAACAACAACAATAACAATAACAACGCGAGCGCTGCGGCGACGCCCGCACCGGCCTCAGCTCCGGCTACGACGCCGCCGGCTGGCCGTACCGAGGCTTCGGTGCTCTAAGCTCTCTCTATCTCTCTCTTTCGCCCTTTTTCTCTGATGGAAAGCGAGGCGTGATAGGTCACGCAAAAAAGCTGGGAATCTGTTGTTTGGTTCGGAGAAAATTTGTTCTTACCGGCACGAAAACCGTAGTTTTTTAAGCCATCTTTGAATTTTATCGTACACAAATTCAAGAGAATTTTTTTTCAAACATTCGTTTAGGAATAAAATTTGTTCCTACAATCATAATCTGACAATGAAAATATGTTGTCGCGAAAAAAAATACTTGTGTAATAGAAGTTATTGGAGAGACTAACAGTTGAAATAATTGAAAATCTTCTTTTTTTTTACCAGAAACAAATGTATTCAATACTGCATTACAATATGAATCTTATATTTCTAATTACTCTTAATATAGATGCAACAAGAAGTTGTTTTTATAAATTACGATTAATTTTAATATTAAAATATTTTCGCCGTTGATCTCTCTAATAATTGATTAAGAATACGTGATAGCTATTTAAAGGCATACTTATCCTTTTTCTAGCATGTACTCTTATCTTAGATATCGTTTTTTCTTAACTTTCTCTCGAACCGAGCATGTCCTCCACTGTTAAAGCCTTGATGAGAAAAATTTGGGCAAGTCGTTCGCTAAGCGATATCATAGGACTGTTACTTGTTGCCAGTTTATGTATACATAATACATTAAAGAAATAATAATCTGTTTAGTTGAATAACATTAAACACTGTGTGATTTTGTTTTTTTTTTCTTTGATCCAGGGAATTTTTCGCAAATGTAAGACTCGAATTACCAACAAAACAGTGTACATACGGCATTATGTTTTACAAATGACGCGCAAACGTTAGACGCTTGCACGTTGGCCAAGGGAAAACCTATTAGGAATATAGTACTGTTATGTCGAATTGTACATAAAACTAAATGTTAAGGGAAAATTTGATGTGTGAAAGAGAGTATGCATGTGAACGAGAGGGACAAAATAAGGATGAATATGATCTCTAAATCAGGAGGATTAGTCGAGGATGCGAAGAATGATTTTCCGTATATAATCGTAAATGAAAAAAATTATTACTAGTATACTTGTTGCGAAAAAAACTATTTTGTACATAGTGATTTTTTACATATTTGATTCGTTAGAAAACAACCTACAAGTATGTATAAATTGTAGTTATTAAACAAATTATTTTCTCTTATAAAATATTTTAGTTTTAATTTTGTATAAAAACAAAAAAATTAATAATATCCTCGATGTATCTAAACGAGTCTCGTATTAATTTAAAAATGAGGATCTTAAGCTCCTATTGAAAATTGAAACACAATAAGAGTGTGCAATCTCATGACTCTTGAATAATCTCGTAGCATAATAAACATACTTTAGGCTTGAAACAGGTTGAAATATGACCGAATGTAAAATGTTGTACAGTAGCGGAGTAGAGTATTAAAAATTGTAGGGGAAACTCGATTCTGAATGGATACCAATCTCAGTTTGTGAATCTGTTAAGTTATGTTGCAATATAACATTTAATATATTATATAATAATGAGCAACTACGCGCTCCTCATTAATAAAAGTACGCTCAAACTCTCAAGTGCTCTAGGAAAGCGATATTGTTCGTTTGCCACATTTGTTAGAACGATCTCTGAAATATCTTAGACGAATTCGCGCTAGCTTTCATTACTTTATTGTTAACGTACTTTGCATTCGAATTTAAGTTAAAGATTTTCAATACTCGTCTAAGATGTCTCAAAGATTGATGATTAAAAAAAATTTTGTTCTTGAATAAGTTATTTAGTTGGGCGTAACGATGTCGCGAGTACTTTTGCGCAGAGAGGTGCGAATGTATAAATTAGATGTTAAGGCCAGTGCTACATGTATACGCAGTGTACTACTCATATCATACGATGGAAAATAACAGAAATTCATAAATTTCTTCGTACCGGCATTTTACAATAACACTATTTCTCGATGCGACGTGACTGTTGATAATATGTTTGAGCGTGAAGGTGAAAAGAGGGGACGAGTAACGAAAGCAAAAAAAAAAAATAATAATAATAAAATAATAATGCAAACGTGCGCCAGTATCGATCGATTGTGATATCAATTAATTACTGTATGAACTTGAGGAACGAACGATTGTAGTGTAGCATTCAGCAGTGGACTTTTACACAATGTATGAATTGACCGCGAACGGCGATTGTACTCTGGATAGAAGTAATAACGCGTATGAAATTTGATATTATTTTATTGAAAAATTCTTAAGTTAATAGGTTGATAAATTGAATAATAGAGTACGTCCATCTCATGAAATTCAATGATGAATTACACTATTATGGAAAAGAATTTTTCGATTTAGGCATGTGTGATTGTCTTTCCTCTTGTAACAACCTACCCCTTTTCTCTCCGTCTAAATCTCAACATTTTAGACTTACGTTTATTGTTTTTATTTTGATAGATGAATTTTACACAAGATTATATAAATATGTAATAAATATATAAACATATGAATAAAATTCTGCAACATTTAACTGATCGTTTATTTATTTATCATTAAGCCTGAAATATTAAGTTTAATCTACTAATAATTACATATTATTATTTAATTTATAAAGGCTTTACCTATACCTATATTTTATAAATCGTCATCCGATGAGGATGATGAATCATATGCGTAATTGAAAAACTTTTGTTTGAGATTTTCGTGATAACGACAATCACAGTTCATATCTTCATCGTCATAATCACTTTCAATATAATCCTCTCCTTCGCTATAAATAAAATTGCCGTTTTCTGGATTTTTTTTAATTATAAAACATTTCACATCTTTTGGTTTCTTGAACCGAGTTTCTTCATTATGGTTATCGTTATCACTACTATAATCATCATAAAAACTACATGGTTCTTCTACAGCTGAAAAGTCACGGAACGATGATTGTGTATGTAAAATTGTGTGGCAATTATCAGAAAGACCACTATCGTCATCTCCGAGCTCATTGTCTACTAGCATTTTTTCCACCGTTGTATTTACAGGGGATTGCGGTTTTGTGACAGAAATTTGTTTGCTATTACTGAAATCATTGTTTTCAAAATTTAACTGGAATAAATATAAACTATGAATCAATGTAAAATACAAATTTCTAAAAAAAAAGTATAAAAGATGTTTATAAGTACTAATAATATTAAAAAAAAATTTGGTTTTCAAATTCATTCTTATACATTTGATAATAGAGCATTATTTATTGAAAAAAAAAGATTAATTAAATTACCTGGTTTTTGCTTGAATTTATATTTTTAGCTGTATTTTTATCTTCACTTTCACGTTGCGGGCGATGACAAAGTTGATCGTTAGAGACGTTGAGCGTTCGAAAATTTTGAACTAAATTGTTGCGATTTTCTTTTGAAAATGCTTTTGCCGTTTTTCGCGCTGTTTCTATTAAATATGAGACATTGTGCTTTTTGCAATAATATTTATATTTTTTTTTCATATGCATTGCTGTTAATAATTTTCTACGTCTTTTGTCAATTGTTCGATCCTATAATTAAATTAAGTATGAGAAAGATAGTACAATAAAATAATTGAATTTTCTTTACTTTCTTTAATTGACAGGTAAATATTTTCATATTAAAATAATACTCTACTGAAAAAACTTACGTGAGACCTCACGTAAAATATATTTAAAAAATGTGTCTTTTACACCGTGAAAGCGGTAGTTGTATGGATCATATTCCTTTTGTTATTTCTTTTAAAATGCAGAGAAAATACATTTAAAGTTAATATTTGATAAAAAACTTTGTTACGAACTTTTTCCCAAGTCCGCATTCGAAATGTCACGTGAGATTTTGCACAAAAGCTTAGAACAAATTTTTTAGTATTTTTTGCCAAAAAGTGTACATACATACATATATTTTAGAAGGAATTCTAAAAAAAGAAATATGACCTTTGTAACTTCGCTAACGGTAAAACAAACAATTTTTAAGTGAGGTGAGACTTTGGCGTGAGAACTCACGTCACTTTTCCAGTTATTTTCTGATGGAATAATAACGCATTTAGAACTTATAATACCTACTTAATCACTATCATTTATAATAACTAGCAACTAAATAAACTGTCAAAATTATCTTACAATCAATCCATTTTTATTTTCATCTTCTTCAGAAACATTTCCAAGTATTATTTCTTCGAGTTTAAATCTTTTACATGGTTTAGTCATTTCTAGATCTGATTCATTTTCAGTTTTTCTTTTTCTGTTCATCTTATTTCTACTTCAACTACGTGCTCTTTACGCGATAAAAGTCAACCCTTCAATTTCAATACTTTGCGCTTCTGTTCTTCCAATTAAATTATTTAAATATAATATTATCGATAGGAACGTAACTGATTTATCAACTGAGAAATTGACTCATTTGATACGGCCGAGACCTGCAACGCCGATACGGTGATCTAACCTCTTCGAAAGTATTATGACGCGTGAAAAATCAAAACATTGACAAACGTTGACTGTTGAGGCACATGCTCCTAGTGTTTATTTAGTTTATTTAAAAGTCTTAAATTGTGCAGAATATTTAAAAAACAGAAACAATGGCCACTATTCTACGAGTTAAGCGAAAAAAGGAAGATGAGCCTTTAGATGCTCTTTTAGTTGCAAGTAAACGACAGAAAGTAGATGATGAGGAAACGGCTGCGGATCCATTAACAACAATTGTGAAATTCGCTGGAACTGTTGAAAAAGAAGTAAGTCATTGATACGCTGTAAATTTATGTTGTAGGTAGATACTTCCATAATTGTAAGTTTTTTAAAAAATTTAATAATTTTAGGAGGATTGTGTTGTGGAACATATAACCAAGACATTGAGTAAAGATGCTTTGAAACAAAACTATAAACAACATATTGTTGACATAACAAAAAAAAACCGAGAAAAGAAAAAGCAAGAATCTAATGAAAATCGTTATAAAATTATCAATAGTATGCGTTCATTAGATACCTCTAAAAATGAAGATCTTGAAGAAGATGTTATCAATATCATTGATGTAGAAGATACAAAGACTATTTCTGATAATGAGGTTAGTGCAATTCTTATTACTCAGCATGTTTTACCAATTTGATTAATAAAAAAACATAGTAATGATGAATTTATACGTTTTCGTAGACTACCTTTGATTATGTATATGATTTGTATTATACTCAAACAGAAGAAGCCTTACTCTTAGACAATTTGGTATCAGTTTTACCTATAGAAGAAAATTTTGTTTTTGAAGACCAATTTAAAGATGATGAAGATGAATACAAAGATGAATCAGAAGATTCTAACTCTGAATCAAACTGGAAAAATGACTACCCAGATACTGATCACTCAGAAAACTCAGTAGGTGAACATGATATAAGAAATGCTATAAACAATCTAAATCTTGAAGATGAATTATCAACTGATGATAGTGATGATTTCGTTTATGGACTTGATGAAAAAGATGTTGATAGGTATGGATACAAATATGCCAAATATAAAGCACGAATGCTAAAAGAAAAAAAGAACTATGATAATTGTATTGATCCTAATTCTGATGCAAGTGAAGATGAAAGTGATGATACAGATGGGTCTGATGAAGAATATTGTGTTGATGGTGAAGACTAAACAGTAGAGTGTCTGTGCAATTGTAAAATCATTAGTTGTAAAATTTTTCCTACAGGTAAACTAATTTTTATATATTATGTTGTAAATAGTTTCAGAAGTGTATTTAAATTTTGTAATAAAACTTTTATAAAGTTTAAGTTTAGATTTATTAAGTAAATACATATTTACATATACATTTATTTACAATTTATAATTATCGCAGTCATATTAATAACATTTTTATTAGATGCGGAGATCGTGTTTACTATAGTATCAAAATCTATTAAAATAAAGTTTAGTGTTTATTTGAGTTAATAGATTCTTCCATTAGTGTAATATATTCCTTAATATCACTTATGTACCTACTGAGAAATCTATAATCTTTTCTTATATTTATTATCATTTGTTTGATGTCTTTTTTTCTGCAATAAATTAATTTATGTTGAAAAAAGTAATTTAAAGATATATATAAATTAAAAGGTTAGTCAGAAAAATTCAAAAGTTACCTGATATCACCTAAGATGCATGTAACATCAATATCATCAGGTCCAATTTCATTAAACATTTTAATTACTAAGGATACTTTTAAAATTATATTTGCTTTTCTAGAAGATACCATAAATATAATTCTGGAAAATAAAAAAATTAATGAATTACTACAGACTTACACTTTAAAATAGTTATAAATAATATTACCTTTTTTCATCAATGTTTAGTAAATTTAAGGTTTGCAACCTCTTCAGATCAAACATAAAATTCATAGTAAAAATCACTTCATTTGAGATATATTCCAACATTGGCAAAATATCTTCATACATTTTATATTTTGCTAACATTTCATTAGTATTTAGTTTTAATAACAATAAGTTATGAACAATTCTTAACAAAAGATTACTTGAATCAGCTATAAAAATGAAAAGTTTCAGTTTTATTTTCATTGTATATAATTAAAAGTTATGTATTTGGAATTATTATATTTGTATTTATTCGAGGAATACTTACTTCGTAATCGCGAACAAATCTCCACTTTTTCAATATCTCTTATACAAGCCTTTTCAATAGCATTTAATTTTATATTTATAACAAACGATTTTGCTATAAAATCTACAACTATAATATTTGTACTTAAAATTCGAATACTCCAGATGCAGTCATTGCTAGAAATTTAAATTAAAAAATTATTATCCAGAATCATACTTAATAATAAAATTTTATCTTTTATACCTTTTCTCGTGTAACTTAATATCTCTTGTTAAAATAGTAAAAGCTGAAAGAAGTTCATCGTTTTTATCATTAACGCTTTCACTAATTCCATCCTCCTTATTTTGTATCTTATTATCTTTTTTTGAAAATAACTTTTTATTCATTTTATTGTCACTAATGTTTTCATGTACCATATCTTCTTTACTTTGCTTTTTATTGTCTTTGATTAAAGATAACAGCTTTTCGTTCTTTTCTTTAGTTTTTTTCAATAAAGCATATAAATCATAGTTAAATGTTTTTAATTCTTCTCCTGAGCTTTTTTGGCGTTTTTCAGTCTGTACAACTTTAATTATATTTTCGTTTACTGTTGTATTTTTCCTCTCTAAATCTTCATTATTTATTGATAGTCCATCAGTATTGGGAATTTCATTGTATTTATTACTGTTATGTATTTCATTGCACTGGTCAATGTTAATAATTTCATTGTTTTGTAAAGAAAAATCTTGAATACTGTCAAAGCATAAAAATGATGGAGGTTGAATTTCTTCAAGCTCTTCTTCTTCGGTACATTTTTCTGGAAATAAGTTAATTCCTACACCTGGCAGTTCCTTGTTTTCTTTGTCCGATGAGTCACATTCTTCTTCTACATTACCTTTTATTAAATCGCTTGCAACAATAGGGATATCAGTGTGTATTAAACTTCCACATTCATTATCAATTTTATTATTCATTAAATTATTTGATTCAACATTGCTTTCAACATTGGTAGTTGCATTCAAAGTGTAAATTTTATTTGATTCAATTTGATTTTGTACTTTCATATTTGTATTTACAGTATATGTTTTGTCAGCAAAAGATTTACTAGAAATCGTTATTGTAGTTTTGTCATTTATGATTAAAGGGTGTGATAATTCTGTCTTAAAACCCATTGTAGCTAATAATAATTCGGTATTATCAGATGGTAGTCTTGTTAAACTATTCTCATCCACTATATTATCATTCTTGTTTTTATCAGTAGTGTCACAAGCAACTTTTGCAGTATTTGAAATTGAAATCGATTTTTTGCTTTTAGACTCGTCTAATTTTTGTTTCGTAGTTACTTCAGTAGGTAAGGCAGCTGTAAATTCCATTGAGAGGTCATGATAAATTTCAATTTCACCCTTTGGTAATTGCTTACCTTTTTCCAAATAAGTAGAAGGATTGGCTTCTGCACAAGATTTTTCAACAAATTGATTGGAAAGATGACTTTTATCATTATTTACTGTATTAATAATATCTATTTCCATATTCCTATGTTTATTTTCATTAATGGTTTTAGCATAATTAAAATAAAGATTTTCTTGATTTTGTATTGGATTTAAATGTTTTGGATGCTTGTCAATATTTAGTAAGTCATCATGAAAACTTTTAACAGTACTGCATAATTGTTCTGGTTCTGAATATTTGATACTGACTTCAGCAGTTTTATCTATTTCCATGTGTATAGGTAATGTTTCACATAACATTTCCGTGGTAGAAATATTAATGTTATTTTGAGTTATTGATTTATTTCTAGAATTTGTAGGTATTTGAGATACTTTCATTGAAATGGCATCATTTTTAAGTTCTTCCTTTTGTGTAAACCTTTGTTTACTTGTACCCATATCAGAGTATGCATAACTATTTTCTTTATTCAAATGTTCATTACCACTTGTGCATGTTTGCGAACTTTTATCTTTGTCAGAAAAAGTACTTTTTGTTGTAAGAATAGTTTCATTTTGTTGAAACATATTATTCTTTTCGAGTGAATTTCGTAAAACATTAACATCATTGCACACAGAAATATAGTCACTTTGAGTATTGATACTATAATCTTTATCATATTTTTGAGTTGGTAAGTTCATAGATGCGCATAGACTATTTAATTCATCTGACGTCATTCTATGAAAGTTGTCTTCTCTAGATTTATAGTCTTCTCTAGAATTATAGTTATCTTCTCTAGATTTATAGTCTTCTCTAGAGTTATAGTAATCTTCTCTAGATTTATAATCTTCTCTAGATTGATTGTCTTCTCTAGATTTATAGTTGTCTTCTCTAGATTTATAGTTGTCTTCTCTAGATTTATCGTCTTCTCTAGATTTATAGTTATCTTCTCTAGATTTATAGTTGTTTTCTCTAGATTTATAGTTGTCTTCTCTTGATTTATAATTGTCTTCTCTAGCTTTATAATTGGCTTCTCTAGATTTGTAATTGTCTTCTCTAGATTTATAGTTGTCTTCTCTAGATTTATATTTGCCTGTAATTTCATAATTATTTTCTTTAGTACAATTATTAGAAGCATTTATAGAACTGGGTATATTTTCAATATCTTTTTGAAGAATGTTTTCAGTGTATTCATCCCTATTCGATTTTGCATTAGAAGGAAATGAAGGTATTGCGGTAAACTCCATTGAAGTATCTCTAAAAAGTTTAGTTGAGTCATATACTTCTCGATCATCACCCAAATTTTTGTCTGTACTTATTATTTTATCTTTTTGTTGATTTGAAAGACTTCTTACAACAGTTTGTGATATTGGCAATCCTGATGTTAATTCCATTGATGTATCATAATAAACTGTTGTTGTATTGGTCTTTTGAATATTAGATTTAGGCTGGCATTTTGTAACAATAGGTAAAGTGCATAATTTTGACGTTAGATCCATGGACATGTCATGAAAATCTTGGACTCCATGGGTTGACTCTTTTGTTAATTTTGTATTACAATGAAAATTTTCTTTGGATTTATCCATTATTCCTACTAATCTATCTGCATTTTTTTCGGACTTATTTCCTTGAATTTCATTTTGCACATCGTTTGTATTAAAGTTAGAAAATTGCTGATGTACAGGAATTATTTCTGTAAAATCCATTGATTTGTCTTGAAAAAATTTCGTCCTGTCGTTAATTATTTCAGGTTGAATTTTTTGCAGTATTTGATTATTAACAACATTTTGCTGGATTGGAATTGTTTCTGAAATATTTACAGATTTATTTTGAAATATCCTAGTTCTCTCTATAGTATTGTTGCATTGTAATTGTTTGTTTTCTATATTAGGTAATATATTTTTCTGTGCTGGAATAACTTCTGTCATATCCATAGATTTATTAACAAAATACTCTGTTTTCTCTTCATTTAAATTACCTTTAGGCATATGTTGATCAAATTTAGCAACATTTTGATAAGATGATATTGCTTTTGTTAAATCCATTGATTTATTATTTACAATATCAGTCTTATTTTGAGCATTATCAGTTTGATTTTTGTTGTACAGTGTTCTATAACATTCAGTAATTTTTTTATTAATAGGGATGGTTTCTGAAATGTCCATTGATTTATTTAAAAACACTTTTGTTTTTTCTTGCGCTAGAGGAATATTTTCTATTTCAGCAGATAGTTGATCAGATCTTTCATTTGGCTTATTATACAGAGTTACACTTTGCCTTTGCGTAAGCTTGTTCCGAATTTTGTTTGTAGTGGTATCAGACTGATAAACTGTATTGTAAACAGGAACTGCTTCAGTCATTTCCATTGATTTATTAAAAATATTAGTCTTCTCTTTATCAAAAGACTTATTTGCATCATTAGTATTACTTCTTTGAAAATTTCTATGAGTTGAAATAGCGTCTGTTATTTCCATTGATGAATTTGGAAAAATTTTAGTTTCTTCCTGAATTTTTTCATTCGAAATTTTAGAATATGTAGAAATAGCCTCTGTCATTTCCATTGATTTATTACCAAAAATTTCAGTCTTATCTTGCCCAATTTTACCTTGCAATGTTTTTTCTTTGTAATGAAGAGGTAAAACTGAAACTGCTTCTGTCATATCCATTGAGTGATTAAGAAAAATTTTAGTTTTTTCTTGTAAATTATTTGCAGTTGATTTAATATTAGTCTCAGATTGAAAAACTTGATTACAAGATGAGATAGCTTCAGTCATTTCCATTGATTTGTCCTGAAAAATAGTTGTTTTTTCTGGTAATGTTTCAAGTAATCCTTGCTTAGAGTTTTTAACAAACTGATTTTTATTATTAACTGCTTCAGTTATTTCCATTGATACATTGTTATAAATTTTAGTTTTTTCTTGCATTTCACTACAAGATATTTCTTTTACCTTATAAACTTGACTGTTTATATTACCAAAATGAAGAGCTTCCGTCATTTCCATAGATTTATTCAAAAATATCTCTGTTTTATCTTGTATTTGACTACTTGAAACATTACTTAGTTGTTTATTCGATTCAATGTTTTTATTAATAACAGGAACTGCTTCTGTCTGTGTACTTGTTACTTGTGTAACAGTTTCAGACTGACAATTTTTATTATGTTCAGGAACTACTCCTGTAATTTGCATTGGCTTATTGGAAAATATTTTACTTTTTTCTTGTAATATTTGTTCTGTATTAGCACCAGGCTGAATTTTTCTTTGCGTAGTAACTGCTTCAGTCATTTCCATTGAAATATTATGGAAAACTTGAGTTTTCTCTTCTATCTTGTTATCTAATATTTTTTCTGTACTGCTAGATATTTCATAATTTATATCATAAACTGGAATGGTTTCTGTCATCTCCATAGATTTATTAGAAAATGTTTTGGTTTTCTCCTGCATTCCTGTATGCAATATTTTATTTTTACTAATCTGATTTTGAATTATATTGCGAATAGCAATTGCTTCTGTTATTTCCATTGATTTATTAGGAAAAATTGTTGTCTTCTCTGATGTATTACAAACATTTTGTTGATTATTTATAATATTCATATGTGAGACAGCAGCAGTGAATTCCATTGTTTTAGTCAAATTCTCGGTGTTTTCATTATTTTGACATTTACTGTTGGGTCGTATCCATGTTGAACTTGGAAGAACTGAAGTAAATTCCATTGGCTCATTATCTAAATAATCTGTTTTATCTTCAGTAATTTGTAAATTATGATTAAAATTTGTAGGTTCTATTTTATTTATCAACTTGTTAGAATATCCTATTCCTAATAATTTAGACATTGCTTGAGTAAGTTCTGTAGAGTTAGTTGTGCCAATAGTAAGAAACTCATTCTTATTTTTTTGACTATTTGATGGCTTTTTATATAAATGTGCTGGTATGTTTTCCGTTAATTCCATGGAAATATTGTGAATTTGTGAAACGGGTACTGTATTGTCCAAATGATCTTCACGTTGATTATGACAAGGAATTATATTAGTTGGCAGAGGCACTGTTATATCCATACCATCATCACAGTATATTGTTGTATTAGGATATTCTATCTCTGGATTTTGCATTTGTATGCATGGTGATTCAAGATTATTAATAGAATTGTCCATTTCCATGTCGCATTGTAACAAAATATCTTCTTCATTTGATAGACTGGGTAGAACTTCTTTACAATCAAGCTCATTATTTGGTAAAAACAATTGAACTGGAAAATTTTCCTTATCATCACAGGGTACACTAATAACTATTGGTTGATCACTACTACTGTTTTTAGTATTACTCAAATCATGTTCTTCATATGTATCATCCCAAACAGTTCCTTGTTCAGCTTCGTTACAGAACTCTCTAAAAATGAGTATGAATAAAAAAGTGATTTTGTAATATTTTTAAATATTAGATTTTAGACAACTAATTATGTTTATTATTACCTGATACGTCTATTTTTAGCAAAACTCACTCTCCTTTTAAGTTTTATGGTAGGGGAATTTTCTGAAGACGAAGGGTTTGCAGCAACGCATTGCAAAGGCTGTCTTTGTTTTGGAGGTTTCAATATCTAAAAATCATAATTAGTATCAAACCTATGTATCTTAACAGTTTCTATTAACACACAAAATATTAATAAATTAAAATTATTGTCATATTTTTAATCTATTCAGAACTTACTGATGATTGCCTTGAAACGCTTTCTTGCTTTGATGTTTCCCTAAAAAAAGAAGTCATTATAATTTAAGAAGGTTAAAATAAAAAGCTTTATGGTGCCCTTCATTGTATTCATCAATGCATCATATCTATAAAATTATAGATCGCCCAGGTGAACACTAAAAGTAAAAAGTAAAATATACCAAATAAAATAGATTAAATTTATACTAACATGATGGAAAAATTGTTATTGTCTTTTTATTTTGACATTTATAACGTACTATCCACGCACAAATTCAAATTTACGAACCGACAACAATCATAATAAATACAATAGTAATGGCGGTTAAATCCAACATGGCAACGGGCGCCATTTTCGATAACGCTCATGTGGCGACATCCGAACTCATCTGATATACCTATGTTATGAAACTATGTTACCGACCTCAATGGGTATGGAAAAGGATGTCATCCAGATACATATACCCATTACCCATCCTTTCTATGTGTCCTGTTCCATGGTTCCATCTGTTGTGCAGTCTTTGTGTGTTCCAACCTTTCACCGTTCCAACAAAGACAGATAGATCTCTTCCGTGTATGCAAATTGCAAGCAGACAGGCATCGTACTTCAATAAAGGCAATTTTATAATTATTAGTTATAAGTTATTGTTCTAAGTACTTATTCTATTTTCACAATTTATTTTTGAGGATAATCAATAATAATTTTATGTATAGTGTTGAAAAATTTTATGATAAAAATGTTTACAGTTTACCCTACTGAAAAAGTCACGTGCGATCTTGGCTGAAAACTAAAAAAATTATTGTTTATGAAATCAAATTTCGTAAAAATGTGTACATACCGTAGTATCGTACACATACATTCCTCTCTTTAAAAAATGATGGCCGGAAGTAGTGACTCATTTAAAGACTCGATGTGATTGGTTATTTGAAAAAAGCG
>UXGD01002590.1:0-25158 GCA_900474315.1 Torymus auratus | reverse complement strand
GAAACAGATATTATAATTCACGTTTTAATTAAAAAATTATAAAATCGTGAAAAAAATTTTCAAATATCATCAAACTTACTTTATTTATATTTGCTTATATTCTATATATTTTCAATACAAATTGTTAAAGAAATTTTTCAATTCATTAAAAAGCATAATAGTTCTTAGTTGATGAAATCTTCAAATCTGTATTCTCAACTCAAAAATAACTTTGAAATAGTCTCAAAAGACATGAAAACAGAGGGAATTAAGCATATTACAAGAATGTATGCTTTATATTATATGGACCTTTAAGATGAAATGCCGAAAAATTTATTATTTACACTTCATATAACTGTTATATTTTTCGAAAAAGTTGCTACTTTTTCAAATTCTGAATTATAAGTAAAAAATTGCTAGTGAGTAGTTTTAAAATGCATAATTCAGAAGGAAATAGAAGGTACTTTGAGAATATCGGTCTACATTGTGCATATCATTAGAAAAAATTGAGAAAGCAAAAGCATATATCACTTGACGAACTTAATACGATTCTCTTGCCGGCTTTAAAGCTATATATAATAGTATATATATAAGCTTAACTCGAATGCGCCTTTGATCGCGTGTATATAATCCGCATATAATAGATGACAAACGAAATCCGACAGATAGCCTCCCCGAGCACATAGGAAAAAGCTCCCTATATTCCTTTCTTCCCGTCCCCCGATCAATCGTCTTAATTATAAGATGGCGCGATTGCTTTCTCGATTTCTCCCCGACTCGCGAAAAAGGAAAAATAAAAGAAAGAAAGAAAGAAACGAGTCACGACGGCAGTGGCGGCGGCGGCCTCTGCACTTGTATCGCACCGGAAAACGAGAAGGACGACGCGGACGCCGGGATTTTTCTCTCTCTCTCTTTCATTATCTCATTTGCAGTTACGAATGTTGACTTCCGCCGAGGCAGAGAAAGAGTAGTTAGTCGGCGAGCTATCGGGTGCCGCCGCCGCCGCCGACTCTTTGAGCTCCGAGCGCCGAGTGCGCTCCTAAGAGAGCACGCGGAGGAGGTGGAGGAGAAGAAGCTGACAAGAGCCACTCGCGAGCGCGTTGTTCTGAGCCCGCGCGTGTAAGTACAGCAATAGTATATTGTATATAGCGGCTTGTCGCGCGCGAGGTACAAAAACCGCCGGCGGCGCGGTGCTCTGAAGTCGAAAAACGGAGAGGATGAGGGGGCGAGGGAAAAAACGGGGAGAATTGAATAACGCGCCTTGATGAAAGCGCTGGAGAGGCGTCGGTGTGCCTGTGCGTATATCGGTACATGTATGTGGTGTATATAGACGTACGTGGCTCAATCATGAGAACGTTGTTGACAGTGATTTTTCGCACAGAAGGCAGCTCGAACAATCAGGTTCTCTGTTCACTACTCTTCGGAATTTTCATGATGATGGCTTTTTACGTATATATGAGACTGCTACTGAATATACAGTACCCGAGGCGCGGTAGGAGCGCGGCATTAGAAAGGTGAAAAAAAAAGCTGAGTGCCGATATAGAATGTGCTGCGTAATCGATGATTTTCGTGGCTTTTTTGTGCTATACGCGCTGTGCTCTTTAAGAATTAATAGATCGCTCTTTATCGGCTATCTGTAGGCTTTTATTTCGACAGTCTGACAAGCCGTTATCTCGACATTTTGAAACATTTCTGAAACCCGTCAAAAACACGACCTTATAGACGTATGTTTGTACAGCGGAACTCTTTCTAACTGGTTTGTTCGTCTGGTCGCGGGCTAGAAACGTCATAGGTATCGAAATTTCGTGTCATTTTCAGAAACTGATAAAGGGCATTGATATCCGTTTAATATTATATAATCATGTGTTATATTTATCAGTAGTTAAGAGTCAAATTCAATGTTATTTCGTACGTTTGTAGAATTATGGGGATAACGGGGCCAATTACAGATTCCTACATCGGATTTTACAATATTTAAATTGACTATTTTCCACTGTCTTTATTTAATTTTTGATTTTCGTTCGCTAACTTAATACAAAATTACAAGCACCGGATGACTGCGATAATTTTAAAAAACTTAAGCCGAATTTAAATAACGTTAAATTATAAAAATAATATGGAAAATGCGAAAACGTCGATAAGTATGTAATTCCAGATAGGCTCTGCCATCCCTTTAACAAATCATGTCAATTTGATTTGCTACTACAAATAACGAATGCTGTTTATAATGAATGTACAACAACTAAATTCTCCTGAATCGAGGCGGAATGAGATAATTGGATCGTTACTTTCTGTCTGCCTTAAATTTGTTCTCTAATATAAAATATATATAATTATACTTGAAAGTTTTAGAGATCAATACCTAACAACACCAAGAGTCATTGTTCTTTATTTATGATGAGATTTTGCAGTCTGGTAAGTTTAACAGGTATTGATATCCATCGTCGGAGAAGAGATGGTAGAAGGAGAATCGATCATTATAATAGGTAAGCTCGGAGTTATCAATCATCGACCTATTTCGATTCGTTTGTCTTTAAAATTTTACGTTTTGTCTCGTTTAAAATCATGCCCGAGTTCTGATGCGAGGAGAGTAACTTGCAGGGATTGCCGTTTCGTGTTATTTTCGACAATAAAAAAAGGTGATATACTTATCACATGAGCGCGTGACAGGAAAGACATAGGCGCGTAAGGAAATGTATGGAAATCGTCCAATTAAGTAAGAGTAAGGACTTTGAAAGTCCTACTTATTCCAAGCATTGGTAAACTCGCAATTGTGACCAGTGGTCCAGAGTACCTTGAAACGTTGCATAATAAAACAATTAAAGTATAAACGTAAAATAATGTATCCTCTTTTAAAAAAATTTTGGTCGGAAATAGTGACTCATTTAAAGACTCGATGTGTTTTCGAAGTAATGAGAATCCAATATTTTGAGTTCGAACAGTTCGACAAAATCGAATAGTTCGACTTTGGACGAGTAGTTCGTATTATGTTGAACAGTTTAAAGTATCGAGTACAAAATATTATCTCCATGAACCTACATTTACAGCTGAATTCGCACCATCGTACAATTTTCTACCGTTACGATAACTGAACGCCTTACTTCGTTATAGCTACATATATTTACCTTGCGTACATAAATTAAACAAATAAATTGAGCGAGAGAAGCTGGACGCGCGCGCGCGGATGCAACAGAGCACCGGGCATAATCGATCTCGCATCCCGGCGGCCCGAAAAACCAGCGTAGCGAAACCAAAAACAAGCACCGTGTGGCATTTGTAAAAACAACACTACCGTCCGATCCCTCTCTCTCCTTCCGTCTCTGTTTTTCTTCTCCCTCTCATACCAATCGATCCTTCTCCCTTTCCTCTGCGCGCCCGCGCTCGCAAAGGGCTACAGAGCATCATCAGCAGGAGCAGCAGCAGCAGCAGCAGCCGGTCATTAATTCCGAAACATGGGAACAAAGGCTCTCCCTCGCTTGCCGGCCAACCGAGCAGACATATATACATAAGCCTCGGACCCCTTTTTCGCGTCTTCATCTTTCCGTCGGAGAGGGAGGCTCGCTCGCGCGCGCGCTCTCGTTCTCGGTATTACCAATACTACGCACCCGCCCATCCGAGCGCATCCTCTCTCTCCCTTTCTTTTTCTTTCTTCAACTTGTATGTAGGTACTACTCGAAGGAGAGAGGAGTGGAGGCTGCGCGCGAGCCCTCTCGCACCGGTGTAAACGCCCGGCGCAGCAACCTGTTCTGCCTGCGGCTTAGTTTCTCTTTTCCCGCGCGGTAGCCTCCTATCATGTCTCTCTCTCTCTCTCTCTCTCGCCCTCTCTCTCTGCTACGTGTATATACATACACCAGAGGCGGCGAAGGAAACAGGCTATTGCACCAAGGAGGTGCATATAATGCAGGGAGAAAGAGGAGAGAGAAAGAGATACATATGAGAGGGAAGGAGAGAGAGAGCCTCGAGACAGGAGGCGCGCGCCGCTTACTCTCGCGCATTGACATTAATATTCCCTCGTAAAGTCGCTGCCTGGCGTATATATATCTACGGGTGTATAGCGCTCTTTAGGCGTGGTCAGCAACCAGTGCGGGCCGCGATTTCGCTCTCCAGGATGTGGCCGAGAGATTTTGCTTTGTCTTCGAGCCGATTGAAAAACGATGCGTGGATTTTCATACGGGAGGGAAATTTATCGACCTCTGGCTGCTCCCGTTAAATTTACTCATGTCTATAGTCGAAAATAAAAAGTTATGCAAATGAGATAATTTTATTAGGCGGCGAGCGTGGGCACGTGGGGAATTTATCGATCCCGCTGTCGATATAACCAAGTAGATTAGGTATAATAACTATACTAATAATCTTCTTTTGTCGGCGTTGCTCTCTTTTTCGTGGATTTCGCTGGATTGAAAATTCTAGTTGAAAACGATTTTTAAAAGTGAATTTAGTCATGTGCGCTAACGTTATACCGCTTTTGATATATGTTTGGCTGATTCCATATGAATTTATGCATGCTGGACCGTTTTGATTGATGTTTTTAATCGAAAAATTATTAAAATGAGTTCCAAACCATATTAAACCATTGTGCGTAAGAGGACGAGTGTATTTATTTACTCGTCAAAAATACACAGAATTCCTATTCCATGCGCAAAAAGGTTGAAAATACACACGTCGCTGGGTTTTTTTTGGAAAAATTTTTGTTTTTATTTTACAGTCTACTTGAAATAATTTTAATCAAGGACAGCCTGCATGAATTTTAATAGATTCAGCCATATACATCAAGACTTGTATAATTAATTTTCAGCTTTTTTAATTAACGGTGTCTATTACATTTCATTCGCAAACTCATTTCAAACGATCAATTGACGAGCAAGTTTCGAACAAATATTTACCGATTCCCCGGAATAATTCACAGAAAAGCTGCACGGGGAAAATTTTTTATAATACGTCTCGCTTGCACTCATGCTTCACTCATATTCATAGCCGCAGCCGCAGGCGAGCGAGCTCATTTCGCTCATCATTATTCTCTGTATTCGCACTTATATAAAATCCAAGCGCTGATTAATCCCGCAAAAGAAGAAAGGGGAGTAATTTATTTTTTAGCTTTGCTATCTATTTCGACTAGCGACTTATTATTTTAATTAAAACGCACGAAATTGCCATTTTACAAGTCGGTAAAATTACTATGTTGGCTAATTTGAAAGTAATAATAAAAGCTGCTTCTCTCCTGTACCGGCGAATTCATTTACAGTGTAAATATTTTCAACGTGTACGAGCAGAGAATAATTTGCGTTCGAGAATACATTTCTGGCGTGCAAAATATCTTTGCAGCGAGATATTTTTCGCTCTCGCGCTTTAACATTTTTATCGCCGTCGGAGAGCTGCACTGCGAGCGCGCGCTGCAGAAGTAAATATTTTGCTCGCGAGGGGCGAGCGCTCCGCGCCGCATCACAACGCGGAAATGTTAAAAACTTGCCAGCGTAATGCCAGCTCTCAACGACGCTTTACACGAAAAGTTAAAACAAATGCGCATTAGGTATACTTCCGGGCAGTCTGCGCGTGCGCCACGTGTGAATTAAAGCACCCCGACGGAAGGTAAATTCGACGCAAGACAAGCAAATAATTCGTTCTCCCGGATTAAATGTTCATTCTTGACAACGGGCATTAAGAATTAACCTCGCGCGCTCTCGAAGCTTACCGGAATATATTATTGTCCAGCAGCAGCAGGCTAATAATATATCGGGCTCTCGGAACTAGTGCAACTTTAACAACGCTCATGGATAAATTATAAAGGATATGCATCGCATAATATGCGCGAGAGCGTATCTATCTCTGCACAAAAAGCTTGATTGAATAATTAACCGTTGCGCGCGCTCACGCATATAACCATGATCCTCCATATTAAAACGCGCCCACGCGTGTAGTCTTCCGAAAATTCATCGACCGCATTATATACCCCCCGCCCACCACGAGAGACGCATTAATTTATCTATCAAAGCGTATAATCCAATTAGCCGAAGAACCTCCATTTCTCTTTGCGTTATACAAAATTAACTAGAGGCGCGCCATCGGCATTCATATATGTAGGTACGCAGATCCTCCGAGCTGATAAATTATTTTCTCGCGACTGTTGGAGAACTCGTGCTGCACTCGAGCTCGATTCGCTGCAGCGCATGCGTCCATTTCTCCTTGCACTCGTCTTGCGTCTTATCTTCTTTCGCGCGAAAAGCTACCGGAGCAGGGACCGAGACTTAATACACCATAGCGGCTGCTCGCAAATTATCATCCGGATTTCATATGAGGTATGTGTGGTGCAGCCTTTTTCGAATTTCCGAGTAGCGCGCGCTCACAGCTTAAGCCCTCTAGGGCTAAGAGGCTGGCCTTATACGCGCTAAAGGCTTCAGTTGAGATTTCATTTTTCTAGGCTATTTTTAATACTCTTCCGACTGGTCGTATACATAGAGCATGTGAAATATATTCTTTTATTTCTGTTTTATTGAATTTTCAGCGTTTTTATGTGCGATGACAGAATTCATATATCGCCTGCAATGTGTGGGGAAATAAATCTTTGGTTGTAAAAAATAAAGGTTTATTCTTATATATATATGTATATTCTATATATAGTTTTTATTAATACCGTTCTACATCCCCGGTCATTTCTTTCACACTAATAAGTGCAATTAACAATTCTTTATTATTGGTTTAGATTAATAAAGCTGGAATTTATATTCTTCCCTCTTCGACCCTTTCACATCAACCATTGCTATAGATAGTGTCGCCGCGTGCGTCGAGCGGAAGCAGTCGAAAACAGCTGTTCAAAGTTGAAGAAGATGGAGAGAAGAAGAAAAGGAAATCGGGAAATCGAGTTTTCTATACTCGGTGGTATTTTGCACGATTGAAAATGAGACTTTCTTTATCAATACTCTTGGCATAACATGAAAATAGTAAAGATATTTCATGGTGCATTGTACGAGGTCAATGGAAATAGAAATATTTTGTGTGAAATATTTTGTGCTAAGAATTATATAAAAATTATATTTCTTGTTTGAATTTTCGGGAAACATTTATATAAGAGGAACTTAATTTTCACTTTGCTTGCACGAAATTATAATCTCCAATAATTACGTGCTAAAAATCTCGGCAATTTGTCGGATAATGTTTCGAAATAATTAGGGATAGTTAGTGCTGCAATTGGGCGAGCCTGTTATTATTATGATTTGTGAATTTGCTTCTCGCAGACGAAATTAGGCGCGGGACTTGATCTGAGAACCAATTTGGAGAATTAAAATTCGCTTGAAATAATGAAGGATCATTATGGCGAAACACATTATTTTATTTATAATTAAAGCTCGAACAACGGGAACGTTTCTGCTGTACAGAATTAAAACAGCCTCCAAAATCGCGAAATAAAGTATCGCTACATTTTAATCAATTTCCGCGTTATCAGCAAATATTCCAATAATAAATTACATTCATACACGTTTCCAAGTACCGATAAATATGCGAACACGAACCTCAACGCGTTCGAGCGCACACATATAATATATCCAGCGCGAGAAATCGAGGACTCGTTACACATAGAAACTTCCAATTTCCGTTGCCCACCAGCCAGCACCACCCACTCGAGCAACTCAACTTTTCTTTCGACTGAATTCCACCCCATCCCCTCTCCCTCTCGCGAAAGCCGGGCACACGTGCGCAAAAAAGCGCGTATATTCGGAGAAAAAATCCCCATTCGAACATCAAAGTGTACACACACGCCCGCGCGTGCCTATACTCAGTCGAGGAGGAAAAAAAAGAAAAAAGCGTGGCCAAAGTATCGTCGAAAGGAGGGCGTATATATATATATATGTAGGCGCGCAATAACCGCCCCGCGCCGCGCGTCGAAATTGTCGACCCGATAGAGTCGTGTGTGTGTGCTCGCGCGCGTATAGAGTACAAAGTGACATACTGCTCGGTCGTTGGCGATTTCGTGCACAAAACAGGCCTTTTATTGCGCCTCGCACACAGACGCGAGCGCACGGCGTATATCGTATACGAAGCGAACGAGCGTGTAAGCGCGGGTGGTACAGCCGCGTGTGATGGCAGCTCCGGCTGTTGTAGGCGCTAGGGGAACAGCTAATGTCGCAGCGCGCAGCTGATACCTTCGTGAAAAAAACGGGGAAAATGAGTTGTGTGCATGTGTGTGTGACGCTTGGGCGCGAACGCCTAGTGTTGGGTGATAAGCTTTGATGTAAACTGATTAATTGTTTAGGGGTTTTCGATTTTTCGACAGTTTGAGATGACGATCTTTTACGCAGCTCCGTACGCTGAAACTAAAGTATAGATGTGAATTTCACATTGTTGAGGTGGTTTTATAAAGAGTCTCAAGTGGTTTAAGTATCCACAAATATAATATAAAATTGTCTTATTCACTGAGAGAAGAAAACGTTTCCTCCAAATGACGTATTATCACATTTGACAAGTTCCCCGTATAAAAACGTAGCCCGTAAGTTAGTAGTAAAATATACGTTATATTTGGAGGAAACGTTTTCTTCTCTCAGTGATATGATAACTTTACTGAACTTTCTCTGCAGACGATTTTAGTATTAATTTTGGAAGTTTCTACGCAAAGGATATAGTTCTACTATAATTAACATGTAGATAATACAATTTCAAGCCTTTTTACTCAAAAATGAGCGTGGCAACATGTATTGAAAAAAATACGAACAAATTTTTCAACTTCTGTAGAATAATAATATTATTTTTTTTTTAAATTTCCGCATTAAATTTTTCATAGAATACTTCACGTGTTTCGTTATTGGATTGGATTGGATATAGCTGGAATTCTGTAGATGGACTGCTCGGTTGCTTGTCAATCCGTTTACCGCGGAGAGTGTATTATTTATGAACGAACATATTTGCGAAACAAGATAGTCTGGCGGAAACCATACTTTGAATATTCACAATATTATTGATTAAATTATGAATCATTAAATTGATTTGCAAATATAGTCTTCATAACGTTTTTGCTCAAATATTTAATTGACCTACATATGAAAGAAGGAAACACGAAACAAATATTAAACTTGTTACTCAACTATTTTTATCTCAACGAGATAATTAGCCAGTCATAGTGAGTTTCGTAATCTATATATAGAAACGTAAAGCTGTCAAAAAAATGAGCAACAAAACGAATAATCGCGCGCAGTGGTACCGCGCCGATGGCGGCAACGACTCTTCAATCATCGGCTTCCTGCTGATCTTTCGAGCGGCTTTCCAAAGTGAATGTCGATTGCGGATTTGGCCCCAAATGTATATATCCGGAAATGGGCAATCGGCGACGCGTTGCGTTTGTATACATTCACGCACACAGGCATGACGCGCGCACACTCGAAAGATCCACTTTGTACCTATGACAGGCAAATGAGTCGTGCGTGAGCTTTCCAGATCGAAGTAGGAGGGTGAGATTCGGCAATAAATGCATATGTACAGAATGATAAAAATGTTTAACTGTTCACCAGCTTTAATTAAGATCGATTACCCAATGACAGAGTCGGAAGTGGGACAAGTATATGCAGAATGGCAGCTGGTGATTTTTTTATAGAACATACCTATACAGATAGAATATTGAGGCTGCTTGAGGAGACAGAGAACATTTGATGAATTTGATTCGCTGTAGCTGTATAGTTTTACAAAAAAATTATTTATAAAAAAAAAATTATTATTTGTGTATGAAAGAAATTTATCTGACAATGAGAACTGTGCATATATAGATATTAGATTACTAAATTTATCTGCAATTTTTAACATCTTCAATAATTCATCAATACACAATTTTCACGTAATTGTAGGAAGCAAAATGTTTTATTTACTTACACTCCTCCAGGGTAAGTTAGCATCTGAGAAGGGATTCCCCAAAAATTGCCGTACTTAAGAATATTCCTCTTTCTCCCTCTTCCTTTTCCAATTTCTCCATTGAACCGAAATACGCTCGGGGCGCCTGCGCAAACCGGGAGAGCGCGTACAAGATTGCCGGCGCCCACCTAAACAGCCGGCACTTTTCGCGAGAAATGACCCAGCATCTCCGACTCTCTCTCTCTCGCTCTGCTCAAGCCATTGAAGAATCTAGCACGGGAGCGCCATTGGAATTTACGTCGGCTGAACTATGGGCAAGCTGTTGCTGCTGTTGCAGTGTAAACGCTATGTATGCACATCCAGCCGTAAAAAAATGAAGGAGTGGAGTTTTTTGGATAATCGCACGTTGAAATAAGTATAGCTCGATCGATTTTACACACGCACCGGCATTGGTCGATTGACGGGGCTATAAAAATGGATTTTTTTTTTTTATACAGATTTTCCGAGAATAATATTTTGACGGAAAAGTTTTCTCAAGAATAATTTTGGCATCTAATCTTTAGATTTTTGACAAATTAAATTTTGTTAGATTCCATTTTCCATATAGTCCTGATAATTATACATCCCTGCTTGCACTTTTGATCGTTTCTTTTCAATCATTACCGAGAGAACCTAAAATCCATTTTCAACAGCCAAATGACCTCGCCATCCTCCAACCTATATATATATATATATACCTTTGACCGTCCATAACCTCCTCGGCAATACCGCAACTCACGCGAAGCACTAACCAGATGCATCCCTTCCGCTTTTATCCTCCCCCTTTCCCCTCAGCAGCACTGGCTGTCCCGGGGTGTATTCACGAGCGCTAGCGTCCCGTTATATCATATCCCCGTCGTATCATCCGCCTGGTATTTCATTCCTCGAGGCGTCTCTCGAAATCCATTAAAAATCTCACTTCCGTGCGCTGCATACCCGCGCGCGCTCAAGTATACCGGCACAATGTATATATTGTCGCGCGCGCTCGCGAAAGTATATAAGGCGACGATCGCGCCATAAAGAATCGCCGGCGAATATGATGAATGCAATTTTCGTGTGTACAAAAGGGAAGCTGCGCCCGGGGATTCCCCTGGTATAATAGTGGACGCGCACGTGCATCGGAATTTGTAATTTCGTGCGCTAGTTGACGCGGGTGGTACTTATGAAAAGAGCTCACTGTGCAGAATGTCGATTATTATATTGGACTTTTCGAGATTTGCTTTTGTATATTATTCTGGTATAAATTCATGTACTTGAAATGACCAGAAACTTCGTTCTTGTAATATCATATATATAGGAGGATGGTTCAGAAATATTTCTGTTGATTGAACGTCCGGTTTGATTTTAAAGTTGAAAACATTCAATTGTAATGAATGACTCGTTAAACAATAAAAACAAAGAAGATAATTATTTGTACTATTAATATTTACAAAAAGTTTTATTTTACGTCTAATTTGGCCTGTCTCATACAGGGACATTATATATAATAAACTTTTTCCTGATTTCTGTTGTGATCTTGAAAATACTTGAACGTTAGCGTGTAATTCAGTCTACTATTACTTGTTACTAAATATATCTGATCCAACCTGGATTCTATTCACTTCACTACTGGTGTATAAGAACTATATATCTATAAATTAATTGAAGAAATAATAATATACAAACGAATAAGCTAAAGAAGAAATATTTCTTTGACTATATGCACGTAGGAATGAATTTGTTCGAAAATGTAATTTTAACTTTAGAATAAAGTCCGTACTCTCTTTTCTGATATTTTATCAATATCATGAACCTTATACACTGTTCAAATTAAAACGCACGTAATACGACATCTGATCCGCGCCTATCTCAAAAGCGCTATATATTGGAACCCCATTCACGTTGCCGACTCACGAAGTATCCGGTCAACTTAAATTAAAAGCGAAAAATCATTTACCTACGACTCCTATAGAGGGAAGAAACGACTTCCCCATCTCCTTTTCGAACTAAAACTAATAATACAAAGGGGAGAAAAAGGGTGAAAGTAAGCGTGCGAGGACGGGAAAGAAAAAAGTCAGCGCGCGCAGAACTCGCTCCAAGTTTTGCGCTCCATCAGAGATCGGCTCTTCGAAATTTCCGAGAACCCGCGAAGCGAATCTCTCTCTTTCGCTCTCTTGGCCGGCCTCGGAAGTTGCAGCCGGCACAAAAAGCCGACGCAAGAAAGGGCCAACTCGTAATTGAACGGAATCACGGCGGTTCCTCTCGCTCTCTCCCTCTCTTTTACTCTCTGCAGAGAGTCTCTCGTGTAGCCCGAAAGGGAGAGAGGGTCCACTGTACGCACGGAATCGGGGATCAAACAAATCGTACGCTCGGCTGACTCGAGCGAGAGAGAGAGGCCACCTGCTCGGGTGTAGCGCCGCGATTTCGGGGTAGAGCAGCTAGCAGTGGCGGCAGCAGAGAGGCGTGAGAGCGCCGGAGTAAGGTGGCGACGGTGTGAACGGGGGGCGGCAGGTATGAGAAAACAGGTGCGCCCGGGAGGTTTAATTGCCGGGAGAGAGGCGCCTAGGAGAGAGAGCCCGTCGTGATTCTCTTTCTCCTCACTCACCAACAGTGGCTTTATGACAGTAGTAAAAGTGATTTTTTATATCCTTCAGAACGCACTTTATAATGCCGAAATTTTAATGACGCATTTGGTAAACTGAAAAGGCCCATTCATATACAGCGCGGTGGTAATGGCATTAGCGTATAGTTTATCTGAAAATAATTCAGAGCGCGTGTGAAGTAAATAGTGCCCTATATGTTTGGCGCTGAATAAGGGCGACGCGATTATGGTTTATTTTACGGTCAGTGCAGAAGTAGCGTGAATAAAAGCGATTATTGAAATGTCTCACGCCGATAATGAGAGAGGAAGGAAAATCCGTAAAAATGAAGCATTTATTTCGATGGAAATTTTTTCTTTCATAACCCGAGAAAGCCCCATTGTCATTTCTCAACTGGCGATTCTTCGCGTCAAACAACCGTGACTTTATCCGCAAATGAAATGGACGAATTCTTTCTTCTGACAATAGCTACTTACAAAATTACGGTTACGTAGCAAAGACTTAACGACCTTTGGGAAAACAGACACCGCCAAGTTAATTACCTCCATGACCAAACAGACCGAGAACACCCGCACATATATCATAATCCCGTACAGATATTCAAGTACTCAAGCCGAAAAAGCACTGGAGTAACATAGTTGAAGAATAGTCGGCTTGTAAACAGCCCCGGTGTCTAATTGACCTCGGACTGTTCTTTCACCGGGTCTCTTTTGTGATCGCGCCATTCAATTACGTATAAATTCGCTTTATCCTTCGCGAGAGGTGGCTGCGCACGGGCGCAAAATAAATCAGCCGAGCTGTTATAGGTACAGAGAGTGTGTCTGCCCACCGGAGAGGGACCTTATAGAAGCTCGCTTGTTCGTGTCTCCGACGTCGCGCCTTGATTCGATCCTGGCACGCTCGGTGCGATACTCGTTTGAAGGCAGGGTTTGGGGTGGTTGGGCTTGACGATAAAAAGCATCGCGCTGAGCTGGAGAGACTGCGTCTTGTGTGATATTTCTCGGAGATTTTTACGATTGAATGTACCTAGTGCTGACTTTTAGTTTTGCGTGATAATACGCTGCAATAATGTATTCGAAGATACTTAGAAACGTATTACGTGTCGTAATTGGTCATCGAAAGGTAATTTGGAAAGACCAATATAACATTTTATCTAATTCACCGAGACGTTGTGCACATCATGGTTCCTATTGATGAATGACTTGCTTACATTTTTTATTGCGGGCATCGTTACGGTGGAATTATTTATATGCGATGATGGATTTCGGATTATACAGGTTTTTAATTGATTACTTTTATTATTATTATTATAATATTATTTAACACGATAATTCATTGTTACATTAATTTAAAATTATACAAACACTGTAGAGTACTGCGAAAATGTTTAATAAATTTACATTATAATTGAAATAATTGTGAAAATGCTATGCCGTGATTTGCAGCATTTTTAAAACTTGGGGGCGAAAACATTACGAAATGGATTTAATCGTTTAAAACGGTTAAGCTCGATTTTATTATTTAAAACTTTATTTTACTCTACAGGAGATTTTCCCGAATTTAACCGGATTACGTTTTAAGTCATAAATCAAAAGCAAAAAATAATTTTAATAAAATACCGATGCCCGATAAAAGAAATAAATTTTTATATCGGCGCAAACTTTATCCTCAGGTTTCTCTGAATGAACTAAAAGCATTATTATTCCAATAAAACAATATTGTTAATTATTGATTTTATTATCTGCCGTAAAAGTAAAAATAAAAATATTCAATCATTTCGATATTCACTTATACGTACAGTATTTCCACTCTTTAACAGTTTTTTTTCCAATCCTTTTCCATTCTTTTAACAAACGGAACATTCAATCCACGTCTATTTAACTTACACTCCAAGGGGAAAAAATATCAATGTAAAGTTTTTTTTTCCTTCGAAAAAGCAATCCTCTTCGACATTGTGCCAATATATACATCGTGCAAGAAAAACATCAAGAACGCCATATCAGAGATCACAATCGTGTCCGAAAGATTTTCTAAAGATTCTATCGTTATATACACCAATATTTTCAATGCACCTGTACATTTAATTTTTTAGGTATTTTCATACAGGTGATCCTAAAAATAGATCTATATGACGGCAACTCGCCGAAGTAAAAGTTATATACCCTTTACTTTAATCGCCCAAGTCGGGCAGAAAATTATTCATCTCTGCGACCTGCGAAAATTTGCAATAACTTTCCACTTCCACCATCAGGATTATCCAGGTGAAATCCGCTAAAACAGTCGGGCCACAAACTTGAAAGCTCTCGCGTAGAAAAACCATCATAACTGGCTCTTTTCCACTGAAGACACCAGCGCGCTTCTCCGAGAAAATCCCTAACAACCGAGCACTGCTCGGCGCCACCGCCGATAAAATCCAGGGCCCCGTAACCCTCATCAAAAGTCCTCCACTCTCCCGGTGGAACACACACGTGCAAGAGTCCCTCTCCCGCTCTCATAATCGCCGCGCGAACGCGCGCTAATACCACGTGCAGATCTGCTTAAAGTGGCGAGCTCGGTCTCTCTCTCAGCGCAGCCTCCGCGCATAAAATCGAGCAGGTGCAGCAACCGCGGCTCGCGCCTATATACATACATTTTGACGATTAGTTCTGCCGTAGGAGCCGAGCTGCTGCTCTCCACGAAGATAAAGACCCTCGCTTCCTCTCTCGCTCCTTCTTTTAATCTCATTCTCCCCCTCGGCGTCTCTCTTTCCCTCTTGCTTCTTTTGTGTACACGGCAGCGCGCGCGGCGAGCAATTATTGCCTCTCCTCCGGTCTCTCTCTCCCCGCGGGCAGCATCCTCTCTCTCTCCCTCTGCTCGTTTTTCGCGCGCGGATCTTTTATGCTGCTTGCAAGGTGCGCGCGCGCGCGCGGAGGGAGAGGCGCAGGCGGCGCGCGCCGCGAGGTGGACGGCCCCGACCTTGGCACGCGCGCGTGGTTCTCGCGTGCCCGAGGAGGCCCGAAGACGTCCGAGTACGGGCTGGCGCGCGTCCTCTCTCCCACTCTCTCTCTATCTATCTCTCTCCCTTCGCCGCAGTAATGTTGCACCAGCAGCAGCAGCATCCGCGCGCGCCCGGTCGATGGGAAAAATGCTGCTGCACCTCCTCTCTCTCACTCTCTGGCTGCTCGCTCGAGTCGTTTTTCCTCCCTTTTGCCTCGCGCGCGCTGCACCAAGCCGCTGTTTACAGGTGTGCGTGCGCCCACGGAGAGAAGGGAGAGAGAGATGGATAGAGTATCGCGGAAGCTGCGCGCGCGTTTTCTCTCTATACAGGAGAGCGAGAGAGAGAGAGACTGGTTGTGAGAGAGGAGATGAGGGGACAGGAGGCTTACTCTCATGGGAGAGAGGAACCGGTTGCACGCCGGACGTGCGCGAGAGGGAGAGAGAGAGGCCGTGAGCGAGATGCGTGTATGTATAGCAAGAAAGCGAGCGAACGAGCGGAGCAAGTGTCCAAGCAGTGACGCTCATCTCCGATGGTTTGCTTCGTAGGCTGCTTTCATATGCTGGAGAGGCTGTTTTGAGACTCCGAATTCTACGTGGATAGAGAAATGAAGATGTGTACCTACCAACTTGCTCGGCATTTCTGTAGAGTATAGAGAATTATGCGAAAACATTTTCTCGCCGGGAAGTAGTTTTTGTTGTACGTTTATGTAGGAATAATGTTAAATTCCATTATAGGAATTGCCGCGTAGATAGTTTATGTTCAAGATACGCCAAAAGTTTGTATATAAGCAAAGTATTCGAGGCAAAGTTGTTAGATCAAATATTTTGCTCCGAATAAGGTGCAGCTATTCTTTAGTATCAAGATATTTATCTGAGATGTATTTTTAGAGGCATATTTCAAGAACGCGTTTAAGTGGTAACAGACATTTTGCTTTCATTTAAATCATAAGGAATTCAATAGCTTTTTATTGAAATGTAATCGAGGTAGAATTGGATTTTTATTATCTCAGCACTTTAAAAACCTTGATTTACGCTTTCGCCCTCTCGGTCTCGGTAATCTGCATGAAGCATATATAATTTCCTTTATTAAAGCTCTAAATCAGTGCTCGCATGACGGCGTTAACGTTCCAGAGTGACTTGTTCGACAGTTTACTGAGAATTATAAAATCCGATTCTCACAATCCAATTCCGATATAGTACACACCAATGCGGGCAATGTCCGCTAAAACTATCGACGATATCACTCATAGCGAGAGCCGTCAAAAGTCATAAGCACGAGCTGACAGGCGCGTTCGTTCCTCTCTCCCATTGTGAACGCCGCGTCAAATTCCCTATAACCGCGTAACTATCAGATATATCCGACGTCGCTCTCTCTATCTTCCTCTCTTTTGTCCATGGGAAAGGGAGAGAAGATCTTTGTCCCGCGGACGCGGGGAGAGCGCGCGCGCGCGTCGGCACTCGGTATTACACGCTTTGTATACACATAATACGATGTTGGGTCGAGGTGACTGCCACCGCCGCGCACACATTATACACGTATATACATGTGTATATAATACCGCGCCGTAATACAGGCCACGTCTGTGCACCTGCAGCGCGCGGCGAAAGAGGCTTGGATGGGCCATTTAAATGACGAGTGAATTACCGCTCGCTGACGCGGGGGATTTTAAAGGTTTGGGAGAGAGGTTGTGAGGACCAAGGAGAGGGGAAAACACGGGCAGCATGTGAGATATATATATACACGTATACGCACAGAATAGTATGCGGGGAACAGGTGTCCGATTTGGTCGCTCCGAGTGTTTTTGTTGTTGCTGATAAAGATGAGAGAGGGGGAGAACTGAAGAGAGAGCGAGAGAGAGTTGTGCGAACCTTGTGATTATACGAGGTATGAGAGTATGTAATTATTGTGACAGTGATTTTTGTAGAAAGGCGCGGATCGATTGTAATACTCAATTTCAGTAGAGCAAGTCGACGTGTTAGCATTAAAAAAACTAAGGGCGGAAGGATGAAAGGAATGGACTTTGCGTAAATATTGTATACAGCATATAAATAGCTGTAATATGAATAATATGTAATGAAAGGTTCTACTTAAGGTCATAAAAAAGAAAGCAAAACATGTTTCCACAAAATATTTTCATACTTAAATTTTGACCAAATTAGGTAACGTGTCATATCACCTAATTTGGCCAAAACGCAAAATTTACGCTTTTGCTCCCTGCGAAGCCTCAGTATCACAGTTGGGACGCTTTTTCTTGGTATCGTACTTCCTATACTTTGCCGCCTTTCCAATAATTTTTTTCCAACGTATTTACAGAAAGACACAGAAAATATAATAGATAATATATATTTAATGGTGAGTAAGAGATATCCACTGCAGGTTTATTATTAATTTCCAATCCATGCAAATAACGATGATATTATACATGTATGTTTATACGGTGGAATATTACCGCTAATAAATTGAACTAATACATTAAACTGTATATATATGTACCTACGTGAGTACTGTTTTATATACAATTATATAGCGTTGTTAGCTTTGGATATGGATTTATTGCCATACTCTCATCACTGAACCAAAGTAGGTACTAAAACCACAACTCTGCGGCAACAATCATCGCAACTCTCATATTACACCCGGTATCCATCGCACTCTCTTTAGCAGCTATACTCCAATGATATTCGCAAGGTTCGCTTATACGTAAAAAGCCCAGCGGCGAATTTAAAAATCATCCATCTTCCATCGGCAGCGCGCGATCTCGAATCCTCGGAGACGCGCTGCCAACGTCAACTCGCACGAATCCCAGCCAATTTCCTCGTTTCGAAAATACGCAATGGTATAGCACCGATCGCGTCTCTCTCTTCATCTTTTTGCTAGCTCCGTCGCTCTGCAGAGGGATCGGAAAGCGAATTTCGCGAAAGTTTTTCGCGGACGCGTGGCTATCAATCAACTGCCGATGCGGGGGCGAATCGCTGGGCATTAGGCGAGGGAGGGAGGGAAGGAGAGAAAGAGAGAGAAAGAGAAAAAATGACGGACTCTCGTGATAATGGGACTTTAAACGTCGGGGGGTGAGCGGAAAGATAGTCGCCGTTCGGAGAGAGAGAGAGAGAGAGTAGTGGGAGAGTTTTTACCGGGAGAGAGGGAGACGTAATGGCTTAATAACGGTCGCGTTCCTTCGGACTCCTGTCGTTTGACGAGCCGACAATGGACGCGACAGAGAGCGGGAGAGCGGCTCCCGGAACACAGTTTTATTGCTTCCCCCCACCGGCCGCCAGTGAGCTGAGGGAGAACAGAGAGAGAGAGGGAGAGAAACAGAGCAGCCTCGACGCTTGTTGTCGCTGTGATGTCGCGGGGCCAAAAGTTTCGCGTAGCTGCGCCGCGTGTCGTGAATTTGCTTTGGATTTGAATTTTAAATTCTCGGCCGAGAGACTTTTACTCCCCCCCATCCCGTATACACGAGTGTATACGCGTGTGGCATTTCTCGCGAATCGAATATATTTTTCGAGCGCCGTTGGGAGTGCGCGTGATTAATTGCGAGACGGGTTACGTTGGGCCCTTTAATGATAACATTTAATTGAATTGTTGAGAGGGTTGTGGTGGGAGATCAGGATCTGCGTTATTTCGGCCGCGAAGTGCAATGCAGGTACTCTGGGTCGGCGTGAATTTCAAAATATTGTTTAGACGAATATAATGGATTCTATTTGGTATAGTTCCTGAAAACTAATTGACTTGTTTGTCTAAATGAAAGTTGGATGCGGAAATGAAATTTAATTGGTTATCTGCAGCCAATGCAGCTTTTGCGTTCCGTATACCATTGTGCTCAGATGGAGCTTTTTATTTGAACCTGCCAACTTTTTTTTTCCCGTAAAATACAGAATTTGCAATAATACTTTTTTCCTTGCGGCCAATTTATTCTCGTCCGATTTCATGTATGAATCAGATCGCTTCGGAAATTCCTAAATATCATGCTCTATAATACATCCGACGAAAGAAACCTTGATTCGAAGCGAACAAACATCTGCATACCAGAAACCAGCTGTAATATATCGGCGCGTATCGAAAAATCAACGTGAGAAAAAATCCCACATCGGCGCGAAACAGCGTGCACCCGAAAAATGCTAATGAAACGGCTGGGATCGCATACAAATACACACGGGCCCGTCAAAGCCAAGCGAAAAGCGGAATTTAAACTACCTAGGTTTTTGAAGAGCTCGCATATCCACACGCACGCATACTCGTTGATAATCGGGCGCAGGTTCTCTCTCTCTCTCTCTCACTCCACAGCAGAGCACTCTTGACGCATGCAAATCATATACCGACGGCGCGCTAGAGAGTCTGCGGCGTTTCGAGGCCCTCTCGTACAGATGTAAATTTCAGATATAACGCGTCCTCCATTCCCCCTTGCTTTTTTTTTCTCATCTTCGATCGCTATGGTATACATATATACTAGCGCGCGGGCGAAGGATCGTGCAGGCGCTCGAAAAGTCGAGATAGAAACGCCCGGCCGCGCGATACCTTACTTCGATAAAGGTGAAATATGCGCACGACTCGCTCCGGGCTTCTCTATATATATGGCCCGAGCTATATCCACTATTTTTATTTTTATTTCTCTCTCGCCCCCCATCTCTTTCGGCGCCCAGCGCAAAAACTCGAGAGCGTTGTCGTTAATAACGCTTTTTGGGATTTCCTTGGCTGTCCGCGTGTCCTGATCGTGCCGACGACTTCTCGGCGATGCATTATTATGCATGGCGACGTCTTATGAAATTCGTAAATACGCCGTTTACGAGGGGAAAACGAGAGAAAGGGAGGTAAAAGGGGACCAAATGGCCAACCCCCTCGGTCTTCTATACATTCTTGCTCGACCCTCTCGCATTTTTACGTGATGTATATATATGTATATTTTCGGAAAGAAGATTAGCGGAATATCAGCGACGCGAAATTAACTTCTTTTTTTATTAGATTTAATAAAAATTCATGGCAGTGATAACGTTTTCGTTCGTCGCCGCCGTAAGAGACATTATATTTGTTGCGTTTTTACTGCCGTGTATATATAAATTGTCCTAAAGGATTCCGAGAGTACGGTCTTAATTTCCAATTAAATTTCCTGTCGCTTGTGTAGATGAGGGTTGAGGTAATCGAATGATTCGTAAATCGAATGTGCTAAGGCAAATCATACAGATAACAACCATTTTATACTTTCCAATATCACTTGAGCTTATAATACAAAATATATACAATAATTATACGCTGATTATATCAAAGTTATGGAAGTATTTTATGAAGCTTTAGCGTAGATATATAAGTATATACACATGAGTAAATATTACGCTGTAATATTTATCCTTCCGAATGATGCTCCATCGAATTATAGACCGAAATTTTCCATGTATACCACATCGCACCAGCTAGTATAATTCATTCCCATATCACACCGATGCCTTAATAATGCCTATAGACCGGCCGTGCACCTCACCACGGGCACTTGGCGCATTTTTCCCCACACCAATACAGAAACCCCGTTGCGCATACTGCTCTCATCCCCGCCGCATCCACGCGCCTATATTAATATATAATTAAGTCGAAAAGTCGAGCGTCGTTCGCGCTGCCGCGGTACTGCCTTCATTGCACGCACGCACGCACTGCACTCTCTCGTCATAAAATCAGAAGCGATTTTATTTAGCGCGTCGCCTCACGGCCGCCGATAAAATAACATTGATTAGCTAGTTAGCGCGGCCCCTCGCAAAAAGCTCCGCTCCACTATACACATTGCACGCGCGCGTGTAGCTATATGATTTTATGAATTTTCTCACGAGCCGCTCGCACACTCGGCTAAAAAGGCGCTTTGCCGGTTTTTTACTTCCCCTCTCCTCTCTCTCTCTCTCCCTAGCGCGCACGTGCTTTTTTACCCATGAGTGCACTCCCGGCCGATGCGCTCTGCAGATGTGTACGCGAGCGCGCGACTCTCGGGGATTATAGAGGAGGAGGAGAGAGAGAAGCCGGGAGAACCGGTATCCGACAGACGTCCGGCTTCTTCCCGATTTCGCGGCGAGGAGTTTGCCGAGCTGACGGTGGGCTGTGCGTATGTATATATGTGCGTGTGCTGTATACGTATACACCGAGGAGGGAGAGGTTGCCTCTGCGATCGAAGCAGAGAGGCGAGAGAGTTGCATGTTGGCGGATGGCTGGCGGTGCAGGTGACGCGTGCTGTGCGAGAGTAGAGAGTGGGAGTGGAGCTGGAGTTGAGAGAGAGAGAGCCAAAATAGTGTTACATCGATTGCTGCTGTATCTTGAAAATTTGATTATCGAAGAGCGCGAATGCGCGAACCGCGTAACATTGAAATGTTGAAACATCGTTTTAATAGAATAAACTATAAATTGATAAATCAAACATTTCTTAAGAATTGGCATTACGCTGATACATTGGCGATATACCAATAATCAGATTTTTTTACGCAGATTTCGAAATCTTATATATATTATGAGTATTATTGTATTTTCTCTCTCTTTCTCTTCGCTAAAAATACTCTTGCTTTCTTACTAATTTCATATATAAAATTGTTATAATTCGCTTTGTAACTGCTAACTTTCGGGCTCGCTAGCGGAATTATCACTTTCGCCCGCACTCGGGTTCATCAATAATTGTGCGAGATATGTGTGAATAAGTCAAAAGCGGTTATATTGAAGGTTCAGTTTATGAAAAGAAAATTGATTTTATATACATAACAATGAATTTCAGATTCACGGAGCTCACTTCTCAGCCACTAAGGGGCTGTCACTCGGTCGCCCAGGACCTTCGGCACTCCTGCCCCCGCACGTACAGTTCTAGTACATTCGTCACTTGGCTACAACTTAACACACGGCCCCTCGGCTCTATACTCTGGACGTACTCCTTGGATGTGACGTCATCCGAGAAACTAGGAGGCTTCAAATCTGCGACAACCTGGCTTTATACGCGTTCGCTCTCACCCTTGCCCGAGACATTCTGGATTACTATCGTAATGCTCTAGCTCGCGACATCCACACGCTGACACCATAATGTACCAGGGTAAAAAAGGAGAACTAGGTATTTTTATCTCGCGGTCGATTCACCATGGCAATCGTTCAAACGCTTTGCAATATAAGGTACTTAATACAATAAAATTATATACCGTAATTACCGTTAACAGTTACGCTTATTTTAGTCGAGTACAAAAACTACATTGGTGCAAGATAGTTTTAATTGGTAATAAAATACTGCATCGCTCAGTTAAAAGAAAGTCTCTCTGTTTAATTATAAATCATTTTTGTCGATTTACAAAAAGCGTTGTTACGTATACGCCACGAAATACACGTAACCAAACTACTTTTTAATCGTTGGAAATCGCACACGATTTTCTGGATAACTCGGCTATTCTGTACCCCGGCATTCGGAATCTCTCTCACACTGCACGCACCCACACAACTCTTCTCAATCTACACAGCATTAGATTGAAAAGCCAGGCTGGCGTCCCTCCGCGAAAAATCCAGCGACCCTCTCTCGCTTCGTACTCCGCGGAAAAGCCACATAAGCCAGTCCCCGGCGTCTGTTATCGACAGCGACACTTGCCGCCGCCGCCGCCGCCGCCGTCGCGAACTCTCTGCCAGCCCTTTTTACCTCCAAGTCCCGGCGGCGATTATCGCATGCGCGCTACTTCTCGCGGGAGGAGGATCCATCCGATCGAATTACCAAGTTTCGCGGCATTTTTCGGCCCGCCGCGGCGCTTTAACGATTCTCCGCCCGGATAAATGGAATGAAGTTTCGAATTCGCCTAGGCGGCGACTCTCTCTCTCTCTCTTTTCCTCTCTTCGGGCGACTGAACTTTGCGAAATATCGAGATAACTACGTAAGGCATTTTTAACTTTTGACGCTCCCGCATCCGGGAGAAATTGGCCGAAACTTTTGTTAACTAAAACGCATTTGATTTATTGTGACGCTGCGAATGGTGATGGCTATGGCTTATCCATTTATATGTCTGTATCAATGGTCGCCGGCGTTTATTGATAGGGTGATTCAGGTCACTTAAAATGTTTCGTGATCAATATTGTTCAGCTGTTCCTATTGATGGATTTAAAAGAGCTTAAAACAACAGGCTTTCGATGAAATATTATATTTATTTTTAATGCGAACGGTATGACTCAACTTTGCGTAACAAGCTTTCAACGAACAAAGCATTTAACCTCGAATGTAATGTTGCATAAGTCTGATTCACTATATCGGTAGTATTTTTTTTCAGCAAGTGGATCCTCTGCTTTTCATTCAACCACATTTCTATTTTAAATATTTTCAGTCTTTTGCATTGCCTACATTACACGGATCGCCGAAAATTGTTTACATATATGCTTCTGAAATAATGTTTAAAAATACAAGCCAGTTTACGCAAAGGTCAAAACGATGAAATTATGGCCCGCGAAAATTAATAATGGAAGTAGATTCGATTTCATATCCGACGATAGTGCGGAGTCACTCGTACTAATTAAATGCTAAGTGGCTGGCTATCAATGATCGATCCACATTTGCCTATTGTCTCTGACGCCGAGGGGAGGCGAAGGGAGGGGCACTCGTGGTATCGAATCCCACAAGTAAGCTACATGGGTATACATACAAGTACATTGAATTAGTCTATAAGCCATTCTACCATAGGATGGAAGATTCGGCTTACACACGGTTACCGGTATATTGTGTGCGCATTAGAATATAACGGCTACTGCGAAATGCTTCTTGATCACTCAGTGACTCATCAGGACGGTGCTTTCAGATAATTGCTTTCGGAGCCTTGCATGTAAGCTCGACCGACTATATTGTAAATGCTAAATTTAATTTCACCTTGTTTTATTTTTATCCCATATACTTATCAACTGTTATTTTTGCATAGGAAATTGCCATTTGCACCAACTTGATGTTGTAGAACCTATATAACTATACGGCAATGGACAACAAACAGCCGAAATCGCTAAACGATATCGTTGCACGGTACCGAAAAAAGCGAACTTGTATAAGTTTCGCGGGAAGACAAGCCAAAAAGCGCTCAACTTTAGCTTTTCTTTGCGCCAGAACTTATGTTGGCTTTCTTTTCGTACCACGCGACGACACGTAGCTATGTACACAAACCGCCCCATCTGACTTCTAATTCCCCGTAACAACCACCGACGCCTTCCAAAAACTGGCGTGTATGCGTACACGTCACGTCACGGCGTCACCTATCCTTTCATCCCGCCCTTGACAGTGAAACGCTTACAACGCAAGAGCTTCATTACTCCTCACAAAGGATATATATATATTTCGCGCGCTCGCCCGGCATTCTCTGGCACAAAGGCGCTTGCGCGCGCGCACCGCGTGTATCCATTTAACCATATACACACTGAGAGGAAGCCATCGCAGCATTACGTTCAACGCGCGCGCAGAGAGGGAGAGAGAGAGAAAGATCCCCTCTGGCTGTGTAGGTACTCCAAAGACGCGGAGAGTGCAAGAGAGAGAGAGAGAGAGAGAGAGCTCGTACGGCTGCAGTGCAAGAGTTTGATATGGTTGTTGCTTTCGTTTCGTCGATAATGAATAGGAGGAAGGGCGGGGTAGGCAAGGGTGCGTGGTCTGATCTTCTGCAAAGAAGAGAAGCGGAGGAGGTTGCTTTTGCAGATGCAGATGATGAGCATTGTTTTTACATTGGCGCGCATAGAAGTGGAGCGTTTAGAGAAAGAAAAATATGATGGTTATGTATTGCCTGGTGTAATGATGTTATAGTT